>CM064540.1:23338575-23390784 GCA_032716605.1 Paralithodes platypus
GTAATAAGAAGGACAACTAATACATTATGTGGCAGGTGGCTACAAACACAATAGCATTATCAGTGGTAGTAATAAGAAGGACAACTAATACATTATGTGGCAGGTGGCTACAAACACAATAGCATTATCAGTGGTAGTAATAAGAAGGACAACTAATACATTATGTGGCAGGTGGCTACAAACACAATAGCATTATCAGTGGTAGTAATAAGAAGGACAACTAATACATTATGTGGCAGGTGGCTACAAACACAATAGCATTATCAGTGGTAGTAATAAGAAGGACAACTAATACATTATGTGGCAGGTGGCTACAAACACAATAGCATTATCAGTGGTAGTAATAAGAAGGACAACTAATACATGTGGCAGGTGGCTACAAACACAATAGCATTATCAGTGGTAGTAATAAGAAGGACAACTAATACATTATGTGGCAGGTGGCTACAAACACAATAGCATTATCAGTGGTAGTAATAAGAAGGACAACTAATACATTATGTGGCAGGTGGCTACAAACACAATAGCATTATCAGTGGTAGTAATAAGAAGGACAACTAATACATTATGTGGCAGGTGGCTACAAACACAATAGCATTATCAGTGGTAGTAATAAGAAGGACAACTAATACATTATGTGGCAGGTGGCTACAAACACAATAGCATTATCAGTGGTAGTAATAAGAAGGACAACTAATACATTATGTGGCAGGTGGCTACAAACACAATAGCATTATCAGTGGTAGTAATAAGAAGGACAACTAATACATTATGTGGCAGGTGGCTACAAACACAATAGCATTATCAGTGGTAGTAATAAGAAGGACAACTAATACATTATGTGGCAGGTGGCTACAAACACAATAGCATTATCAGTGGTAGTAATAAGAAGGACAACTAATACATTATGTGGCAGGTGGCTACAAACACAATAGCATTATCAGTGGTAGTAATAAGAAGGACAACTAATACATTATGTGGCAGGTGGCTACAAACACAATAGCATTATCAGTGGTAGTAATAAGAAGGACAACTAATACATTATGTGGCAGGTGGCTACAAACACAATAGCATTATCAGTGGTAGTAATAAGAAGGACAACTAATACATTATGTGGCAGGTGGCTACAAACACAATAGCATTATCAGTGGTAGTAATAAGAAGGACAACTAATACATTATGTGGCAGGTGGCTACAAACACAATAGCATTATCAGTGGTAGTAATAAGAAGGACAACTAATACATTATGTGGCAGGTGGCTACAAACACAATAGCATTATCAGTGGTAGTAATAAGAAGGACAACTAATACATTATGTGGCAGGTGGCTACAAACACAATAGCATTATCAGTGGTAGTAATAAGAAGGACAACTAATACATTATGTGGCAGGTGGCTACAAACACAATAGCATTATCAGTGGTAGTAATAAGAAGGACAACTAATACATTATGTGGCAGGTGGCTACAAACACAATAGCATTATCAGTGGTAGTAATAAGAAGGACAACTAATACATTATGTGGCAGGTGGCTACAAACACAATAGCATTATCAGTGGTAGTAATAAGAAGGACAACTAATACATTATGTGGCAGGTGGCTACAAACACAATAGCATTATCAGTGGTAGTAATAAAGAGGACAACTAATACATTATGTGGCAGGTGGCTACAAACACAATAGCATTATCAGTGGTAGTAATAAGAAGGACAACTAATACATTATGTGGCAGGTGGCTACAAACACAATAGCATTATCAGTGGTAGTAATAAGAAGGACAACTAATACATTATGTGGCAGGTGGCTACAAACACAATAGCATTATCAGTGGTAGTAATAAGAAGGACAACTAATACATTATGTGGCAGGTGGCTACAAACACAATAGCATTATCAGTGGTAGTAATAAGAAGGACAACTAATACATTATGTGGCAGGTGGCTACAAACACAATAGCATTATCAGTGGTAGTAATAAGAAGGACAACTAATACATTATGTGGCAGGTGGCTACAAACACAATAGCATTATCAGTGGTAGTAATAAGAAGGACAACTAATACATTATGTGGCAGGTGGCTACAAACACAATAGCATTATCAGTGGTAGTAATAAGAAGGACAACTAATACATTATGTGGCAGGTGGCTACAAACACAATAGCATTATCAGTGGTAGTAATAAGAAGGACAACTAATACATTATGTGGCAGGTGGCTACAAACACAATAGCATTATCAGTGGTAGTAATAAGAAGGACAACTAATACATTATGTGGCAGGTGGCTACAAACACAATAGCATTATCAGTGGTAGTAATAAGAAGGACAACTAATACATTATGTGGCAGGTGGCTACAAACACAATAGCATTATCAGTGGTAGTAATAAGAAGGACAACTAATACATTATGTGGCAGGTGGCTACAAACACAATAGCATTATCAGTGGTAGTAATAAGAAGGACAACTAATACATTATGTGGCAGGTGGCTACAAACACAATAGCATTATCAGTGGTAGTAATAAGAAGGACAACTAATACATTATGTGGCAGGTGGCTACAAACACAATAGCATTATCAGTGGTAGTAATAAGAAGGACAACTAATACATTATGTGGCAGGTGGCTACAAACACAATAGCATTATCAGTGGTAGTAATAAGAAGGACAACTAATACATTATGTGGCAGGTGGCTACAAACACAATAGCATTATCAGTGGTAGTAATAAGAAGGACAACTAATACATTATGTGGCAGGTGGCTACAAACACAATAGCATTATCAGTGGTAGTAATAAGAAGGACAACTAATACATTATGTGGCAGGTGGCTACAAACACAATAGCATTATCAGTGGTAGTAATAAGAAGGACAACTAATACATTATGTGGCAGGTGGCTACAAACACAATAGCATTATCAGTGGTAGTAATAAGAAGGACAACTAATACATTATGTGGCAGGTGGCTACAAACACAATAGCATTATCAGTGGTAGTAATAAGAAGGACAACTAATACATTATGTGGCAGGTGGCTACAAACACAATAGCATTATCAGTGGTAGTAATAAGAAGGACAACTAATACATTATGTGGCAGGTGGCTACAAACACAATAGCATTATCAGTGGTAGTAATAAGAAGGACAACTAATACATTATGTGGCAGGTGGCTACAAACACAATAGCATTATCAGTGGTAGTAATAAGGACAACTAATACATTAGCCAGAAAATGATCTGATAAAATGGGTGAAGCACCTACTTACAAGCAGCCACGAAGGTTAACCCGTTCAGTACCAGGGACGTCCTTTTCATCATATTCTGGCAACTAGTAGATGATTTTATTCAGTTTAGGAAGGACCTCTAACAATAATAAGACTTCAAACTATCTCAACCAGCCCTTTTAACCCTCTATTGGCGGCGGGCAACATAAGTCGAGTTAAATAAATTTGGACTATGTGGCGGCGCGCGACATAGGTCGTGTGGCAATTTTAGCACGTAATGTTGCTGAGAGAGAGAGACAAGTGGTGGCAGGAGAGTAGCGAGCGTATGACTGCTCCAGACCACCGCGGCGGGGCTACTGACACGAATCCCACCCTCCTCCACCCTCTCACACTCGCTACATACTGAAATGTATGGGGAATGTACCGAATTACATGGTTTTTGCACTCGTGTTGCACGGTTGTTTCACGAAAACTAGCGGTCATACAAGGATCGTTGTGGTGTCATTGGAAAGCTCTGTTTATGCCCTTTCAGGGATAGATGCTTGTTTTATGCTCTGGGTCTTATTTAGGCATGAAAATGATCACATAAACAGCCCTATTTTGGCTAAAAACACCCTGCTGGGCGGTACATATAAATAGACCGCCTAGCCCGCCAATAAGGTGTTAACTACCACAGATCCTTCCTAAGCTGTAAAATATCGTCTAAAAATAGCTAGAATAGAATATAACAGACGTCGCTGGTACTCAAAGGGTTAACATAGAACGGTTCCATAGGGATTGGGCCCATACGGAATTGGGCCCATATGGGATTGGGCCCACGGGATTGAAACCTAACCTAACCTAACCTAACCTAACCTAACCTAAGTGGGCCCAATCCCGTATGGGCCCAATCCCGTGGTCACCACATAGAACGTGTTTGAAGCACAGGACCCTCTTGTGGGTAATGCAGAGGTTGATATTATAAATGTTAGCCCTTCAGGACGATGACGCCGTTTTCTTGTCTGATATTAGATGCATTTCAGTGAGATTCGTTCATTTAAGGGGCAAGTAGGTTATTTTTTTTTTTTAACCCCTTCTCCCTCATGCTTAGTTTTTGAGATTATAAGACGTTCGCTCTGTTGGTTTGGCGATTTTAAGACCTTTAGTGCAATTTATATGTTTATTTTATCCTGGCGAGCGATAGCGAGCCTGACATTAGGAGGAACAGATCTTTGGCCGGGAAATTTTTCTACCGAAACATTTTCAAATTTATCTTGAAAGGGGATCTATGGGGTGTTATTTACAGCTTGATGGAGGTCTAGCGAGAAAATTAAAAATTAAGAAATAAACAAATAAATAGAACAACAAATAAGCACTGCCCCCTTAAAGAGTTTAATATTTCACTGGCATCCACACATTCACAATTGTTTTTATAGAAAACTCGACATGAGAAACACAGCTTCATAATTTTATAATTAATTTTGAAGCCTTAAACAATTCAAAGGAACCTCCGAAATTAATTATCAAGTAAAACATGAATAAGAAGTTTCTATTCAGCCAAAAACAGCTTCAAAAATATATGTGTATGTCTATGCATTATTGACCGCGACTGTACAGTACATTAGTGGTGTAATTCAACACTGTAATATATGACCTGGTAATGAACTAGTTAATGGACTGGAGGACATTGTGGCTGCGACATAATGGATTGGTGTATTTTAATTAAAATGTAAAACTTGCTAACTAAACAAACCAAAATTGGGACAAGGACAATATAAAGTCAAATTAAATTATCAAAATCGCTATGTGGAATCAACGCTTACTAAAATGAAAATTATTAAATAAAAGAACACAATCCACCACATAGGGTGTACATTTTTTATTTATTTTTTTTTTTTTTAAGAGACAATGAACGGAGGAAGGAAAAACACAGATAAAACAAAAAGGTCCATGTGCCTAAAGGCATCCTCCATTCATAAAATGTTTGTAACAACTGGATTTAAACATTTGTAGATTGTAAGTTTGTGGAAAGCAATTCGAGGGAAGTGAATTCCAAAGAGTAGTAGCTCTGGGGATAAATTAATTCTGATATGCAGAAGTTCTGCATTGTGGAGGAGAAAGTGTAAATTCATGGGCGCTCTCAGCTGCCCTAGTTCTACGGGGAAAGATGTGGAGAGACGGCACAATTGAAGCAAGTTCCTCGGAACAATTGCTGTGAAAATATCTGTAGAATAATGCAAGGGATGCAACGTTTCTTCGTATGGATAATGTAGGAAGGTCCTGTGTGATTGCAGGGTTATTGATTAATCTAATAGCTTTATTTTGAATTTTGTCCAACTGCCTCAATGCAACCACTCCACTTCCACCCCACAGAGGTGAACAGTAATCCATCTGAGAACGCACATGACTTTTATATATTACGGCCAACTGCTCGTCAGTGAAGAATTCTCGAACTCTGTACAGGAGTCCCAGTTTTTTAGAGGCATTCTTAGCAATGCTTCTAACATAATGTGTCCAGCTCAAGTTAGTAGTTAATGTTACACCGAGAATGTCAATACTAGGGGAAGTGGGAATATTTACATCATTAAAAAATATAAGGGAGTCAGTGAGATTCTGTCGGTTAGAAAATTGAATGTACTTGGTTTTCTATGCATTACTGCATGAGCAAGTTAATCTGTTTCCCAAGCAAACTAATCGCACATATAACAACGCACTATTGTCACGTTAAAGGAATTAGTCAAGTTTGGGAAGTCCGGGACGTTCTGGTAAATTTTACTAAACTCTGCATGAATAAAGAAACTACATGTTAAATGTCAAAATATTATTTAAAATCAAATTTGCAACATGACAAGACATTAACAATAGTACAAAATACAAATATTGATAAGATAACTATACTATTACAAGATAATATATAAAATTCAGTACAGCACTCACTAACTATAGTGCTATCGGGTAGGTACCTGTAAGCATAGCATGCCTCAAGTGACCCCTATCAATAACTACCCTACAAATAACCTACATTTATCGCACAAATAAACTAAGGAAATCGCAAAAGCAAGCAATTGATACTATCGACAATGAATACATATAATATAAAGACAAATAATTGCAAAATATGAAGTAACAACAGATTTAAACAAAGAGTACTCTTTTAACAAGAACAATTAATTTTTAAAAATCATCAATATTAATATTAATAATAGAAAAAGAAAAAGATAAACAGTAAATACAGACAAAAAGTAAGCAGAGGTTATACAAGAAACTTCAAGTTAAAAATGCTTGATTAAAATTATTGATGTCAAATTTTAGAATACAGTCACAATAATTGACCCTAAAAAGATTAAATTTATGGAACAATTTACTTGCCTCAAAACCAATATCATTATGTGAATATACTGTGTTACAATATACATCATTATGTGAATTATACTGTGTTACAATATACATCATTATGTGAATATACTGTGTGTTACAATATACATCATTATGTGAATTATACTGTGTGTGTGTTGATATTGATATTAATTTGGTATTGATAAATACGCTCAATATAATGAAAAATTATATAATTAAAATTATAATGACAGATCCCAAGGTTAAGGCCTTGGGTAAAGAGTTCCTTTACAGAGTTCATTACATTGAGCGTATACATCATTATGTGAATATACTGTGTGTTACAATATACATCATTATGTGAATATACTGTGTTACAATATACATCATGATGTGAATATACTGTGTGTTACAATATACATCATGATGTGAATATACTGTGTGTTACAATATACATCATGATGTGAATATACTGTGTGTTACAATATACATCATTATGTGAATATACTGTGTGTTACAATATACATCATTATGTGAATATACTGTGTTACAATATACATCATGATGTGAATATACTGTGTGTTACAATATACATCATGATGTGAATATACTGTGTGTTACAATATACATCATGATGTGAATATACTGTGTGTTACAATATACATCATTATGTGAATATACTGTGTGTTACAATATACATCATTATGT
Organism: Paralithodes platypus; assembly: GCA_032716605.1. Lineage (NCBI taxonomy): Eukaryota > Metazoa > Arthropoda > Malacostraca > Decapoda > Lithodidae > Paralithodes > Paralithodes platypus. Next base: position 23,345,816 of record CM064540.1, read on the forward strand.
GAATATACTGTGTTACAATATACATCATGATGTGAATATACTGTGTGTTACAATATACATCATGATGTGAATATACTGTGTGTTACAATATACATCATGATGTGAATATACTGTGTGTTACAATATACATCATTATGTGAATATACTGTGTGTTACAATATACATCATTATGTGAATATACTGTGTGTTACAATATCCATCATTATGTGAATATACTGTGTGTTACAATATACATCATTATGTGAATATACTGTGTGTTACAATATACATCATTATGTGAATATACTGTGTGTTACAATATCCATCATTATGTGAATATACTGTGTGTTACAATATACATCATTATGTGAATATACTGTGTGTTACAATATACATCATTAGAATGAATGCACGTTACATGTGTGTAGTCGCGATCAGTAATTCTGATACATTTTGAATCCTCGAATAATTTAAATAAACCTCCGAAATTAAAATAACATGTAAATAATTAATAACATTAAGTTACAACTCAACCAGAGATAGATTCGACATATTATATGTATCAACATTAATGGCTGCAACTGTATAGTACAGCTGAATTAAAATATTAAATAATACCAATTCAGTATATATATATATACAGTTTTAAAGATCTCACTCGATTGATAAAGTTATCAGTTAAATTAAGATAAGACATTCAAATGAGATTATGATGTCTGATTCCTGAATATCTGTAACCCCAAGGCGGATAGCATCAGTGATTATTCCTGGCGTAGGAATGTAGCGACCCCACTGCCTGTCACTTTGTGGCGCAGATAGCCCCTGGAGGTTGGGACCGGGAATCCCACCTCCAGAATTGTTAGGAGGAGGCTGTAGACGCCAGCCGAACAGGGTGGTACTCCCAGGGAGTGCTAGGTGACTGATAAGAACCGCTGGAACTCCTGCTTCACCACCTGGCCTCCCTAGCTGAACCTTTCAGTGTCTCATCAATATTGAAGGCAACCCCAGCCTGCCCTCCAAAACACCTTCTCCTCCTATCAATACATTATACTACAATCACCTTACAACAACTACACAACTACACAACTACACAACTACACAACTTTTCCAAAGAAAAACAAAAATGACGAAACCTCGACCCACCTCGGAGCCCCCAGGAGAGGTGACCAGAAATGCCAACATCATTCTGTCTCCTGATAACGACTCGCCAAAAATGCTCTGGACCACCACCTTCTACTCTTACTATTAATTTCTATAACATTCGTTGCCTTTCCTCTAACTTCTACTCTGTGGAACACCACCTCTCCTCTGCCAACCCTGATCTTCTTGTTATCACCGAGACACAGTTGTCTGAGAATACTAACAGCAAACCCTTCTCTGTATCCTCCTACTATCTCTATCCTCAGTTTCGAGCCAAAGGTGGATGTTGCGTCTAAGTACGCAACAATCTTGCTTTCTCTCGTGTTCCCAATTTAGATTCTTCTGAATTCTCAATTCTCTGGCTAAAGCTTTCTTGTCACTCTCAAACTAAATATTTCTGTGCTGTCTATCTCTCCCCAAATTCTACTGACTATCCAAAATTCTTTGACTATCTAACTTCTAAAGTGGAACACATTCTATCCATCTCTCCTTTTGCAGAAATGTCCATCTTAGGAGATATAAATGGTCACCACCACCAATGGCTCTCCTTTGTTTCCATTGACCAACCTGGTGAACAAGCCTACATCTTTTCTATCTTAAACAACCTAGAGCAGTAAGCCAGCAACCCACCCGGATTGCTTCGGAGATCGGCCCAACATTCTTGACTTATTTCTAACCTCTAACCCTTCTGCATATACTGTAAATCTGTTCTCTCCTTTGGGCTCCTCCGACCATAAACTAATATCTGTCACCTGTCCTATCTCTCCAGTACGGCCACCCGATCCCCCCAACCGACGACGCTTGTGGCACTTTAGCGCTGCTGACTGGGAGGCTCTTTGGCAGTACTTCTTTGATTTCCCCTGGAATAACTTTTGCTTCCGTGGCCGGGGAGCCTCGGAGAGTGCTGAACGCATTACCGAGGTAATCCTCTCTGGCATGGAAGCATACATTCCATTTTCTTTCTCTCAGTTTAATGCAAAATTATCTTGGTTTACTCACGCTTGTTCTACTGCTGTCCGCAACAAGGAGGAAGCATTCAAACGGTATTGACGCCTAAAACTCAAGAATCTCATTCTTCCTATGTTTCTGCCCGGAATCAAGCCAAATCTGTTCTTCGACTTGCCAAACACTCTTTCATTAATAATAAATGCACAGAACTATCCAACTCTAGCTCTTACCAAGCTTTCTTGCATCTAACCAAAAACCTCTCCAACAATTTTTCTTCCTCGTCTTTCCCTCCCCTTTTTCCACTCTGAGGGCACAACCATCACTTCTTCCTCTGACAAAGCTGAACTCTTCGCTCAAACTTTTGCTAGAAACTCCACCTTTGATGATTCCTGTGCTATTCCTCCCTCTCCTACTTATGCCTAATATCCTAATATCTACTAAAGATGTACTTTCTACCTTCTCTGGGTTTAATACTAAGAAGGGGTACTGTCCAGACGGTGTTCCTCCTGTTGTACTAAAAGACTGTGCTTCCGTGCTGACTCCCTGCATAGGCAAACTCTTTCGTCTCTGTCTCTCCTCTAACGTCTTCCCTTCTTGCTGGAAGTTTGCTCTCATTCACCCTGTCCCAAAGAAGACCTGCCAAACTCCAAAAATTGCTACGCTCACTTGTTAGGAAACTTTTTTTTGCTATTGGCCTGAACGTTCACCTATGATAGGCACAATTTTCGGACAGGCCAAAAACTACCCTGTACACAAACTGAATATTGGTCATTCGTTCCCTAAGGTGTGTCATTAAGGTTCCCTAACGTGAAATTTTTGCTGACCGGCCCAGATTTGGCCAAACTAGCCTGTCCCGAAAACAGGATATTTTCCAGGAGCCTGTCCGTCAACAGACATCAACTGGTTTTTATGTTCTATGAGTTACTTAAGTTATTTTAAGGGCAAACCTGGCAGAAATAGGGCTAGCATTACCAAAAATATGCAATAGGAGTAGAATGTTATGCTTAATAATAATATTAATAATAATAATAATAATAATATCTATTCAGTTAGCAATTTATTCCAAATATTGCATCCCTTTGATTATAACTGAAAAAAATGGAAGTGGTAAAGCCAAATATAACATACGTGGCACCAAAATCGCTATATTTTGGTATGTTAGTGGCATGTTGAGCTTCATTATTTTACGAGAACAATTCGTTCCCAAAACTTCTATAAGACGACTCGGAGGGGGGCGGAGCTTAGAAACGGCAGCACCAAAATACAGTCTATTTTCTCATCAACCATAATAGCTACTCGAGTTTTGAAGAGCTCTACAGAATTCCGTCCAAAAGTTCTATTGATTAACGAAGAGCAGAACTCTCAACATTCCATATTAACACCTTACGAGCGGCCTATGCGGTTTATTTATATGTACCGCCCAGCGGGGTGTTTTTAGCCAAAATAGGGCTGTTTACGTGATAATTTTCATGCCTAAATAAGACCCAGAACGTAAAACAAGTACCTATCCCTGAAAGGGCATAAACAGAGCTTTCGAATGACACCATAACGATCCTTTTATGATGGCTAGTTTTCTTGCAATAACCGTGCAACGCGAGTGCAAAAAGCATGTAATTAGCCACTTTCCCGATACAATTCCTTATATAGCGAGTGAGAGAGGGAGGAGGGAGCTGGGATTCGTGTCAGTATGTTCGCCGCGGTGGTCTGGAGCAGTCATACGCTCGCTACTCTCCTGCCACCACTTGTCTCTCTCTCTCAGCAACATTACGTGCTGAAATTGCCACTCGACCTATGTCGAGCGCCGCCACATAGTCCAGCTTTATTTAACTCGACTTATGTGGTGAGCCTCTAATTAAGGGTTAATGGAGATATTAATTATTAAAGGTCGATGCTATTGGTAACACATGAGAGCAGTGGACATAATACAAGAAACAGGATGTTTAATTTTAGGGTCCCGAGAATCCAAGGACAGGGTAAGCAAACATTCTTCTTCACTGCCATCAAAGACTGGAACGACCTACCCCAGGCAGTCCGTGAAAAGAGAACACTGTATTCCTTCAGACGTAGCCTGAAGGAACACCTGAACCGGACAGCTGCGAGAAGGGAGCACCAAGCTTATGTCTACTACTAAATACGACATAAGAGATAGACAAACCAAACTGAAATGATTACTGATTACGGATTACTGATATTTAGTATAGGATGTAAGGTATCTTAAAATAACCCCCTAGAAATACTTTCCCTAAGGTATCTATTTCTTTATCGTCCCCATTTCCCCAGCTAACCTAATCCCACAAGGACCCCAATGGAAATACGCCTAACGGCCTTATTGGGCTATCCTTAGTTGGAATTATGCAAGGCTGGTACATGTCATATTTATAACATACTATGTGGTGCCAACTCTGTAAATTGCTAACTGAATAAATATTATTATTAATATTATTATTATCATTCCTACAATAGACCTCCATCTGATCAGGTAACACTGGTCAGATTTGAGGTGCCAAGTCTTCCTAATACCTATTCCATTAATTGCAGCCCCTATTGAAAACGTTTGATACCTTTATCTATTACGAAATGCATTATATACTTGATTAAATATACTGGTGGTGCTGAAAATAGGTTATATAATCCTTTTAGCTTCGAAATCCACCCGCCATAGGTTATAGTTTTCAGATACCGCCATGATTTCCCAATACATAACCGTAAAATATCCACCATTTCGCATTTCCTAACAAATCGCTTTGGAAAGCGAGCCATAGATGTATCATAATATTATCTAAGCGTATATATCAGAATGAGGCGATATATAACCGAGAAACTATCAAAATGATTGGTGATACTTGCGAATTGTCTGCGCACTTTTAATTTAGTCTACCGTTCTTAACATAGAAAATGTAATAGGTGCATATGCATATAAGAAAATGTATATTAATACACAGACTATAGTATTTTCTTAACTCGTGTTACTGTGTATAGAGAACTACATTATTTATTTTAGATGTCATTAATTAACACATAAACATTATCAGATAGTACAAATATATTAAGCATCAAATGTTATGAAATAGTTAATGGTTTAGGTGCATAAGGTAGAGGCTAGATCCAAAGGATAATTAGTAGGCTATATATACGATATGTGTTAGTGAGTTGGGCCTAGGTCTGACTCTATAGGCTTCTTAGGCCTTATAATTAGGGTTGAGTGTGAGGGGGAACTGCCTTGTGTTAGCCAATTAGCTTTCTGTAGACTCCTATTTTCTTTTATTCTTATGTATGAAGGTTATTTCTATATTTTGCTTAATATTACTTTTATTGTAGTCGATATGTTATGGTGCGATAATGTTAATGAATATTTATATAAGTACAGTCGTGGTTAGGGCTACATGAACACCTCTTAAATGATACAAAAATACCAAGACTGCGAGCATTAACTAAGGTATATATTTTCTGTTAAATTGAATCCCTTAGCAACGGATTTCTAGATAATTTATGGAAAATATGTATATCTATATTTAGCGGAAGAGTATAAGAGGTTAGTAGACACCAATATCATCATTCGAGAAGAAGACACTGAGGCCGACCGTGAGCTCCAGCGGAAGTATACAGATTTGGGACAGTGTGACTCTGAAGTTGAGGCTCTATTCGCTCCCGAAGAGATGACGGCAGTACTCAAGATATTGGTTCAAGACTTTGATATGGCGATGGAAAAACTGGACGTGCACCTAGATGAGTGTGAGAAGTTACGAATCAAATTCGAAGAGAGTTGTGAAGCCAATTGAAGTGAGCAAGAGAAGAGAGACGAAGCCAATCGAAGGGAGCGAGAGAAGAGAGACGAAAACAGGCTGCAAGAAATTGCAATAATGCTGGGCGCTTCCCCAAGGAAAAAAGCAAAACTGTCAGATTAAGTTAACCCGTTGAGCCCCGGCTAGTTATAATATTTTGTTCACCCCAGTCCCAAGCCATTTTCACTTATTTTTTTTGTTTGCTAAAATGGAAGACAAGGATGAGAAATGAAAAAAAAACAAAAAAAAAACACCTCTGACATTTTTTTTGGGGGTTGGGGGGGGGGGAGCTTCAAAAAAGTTTGTTGAGCCAAAATGGAAGAGAATGGTGAGAAATGAACACACAAATAAAAAAAACTCATTTCGGTCATTTGGGGGGCGGGGGGGGGGGGGGGGGGTTTCAATAGTTCGTCTCCCCCGCATGACCACCCGCCCGGGAGCACTAGGGTAAAAACTGAGTATGGCATTGTACGACATACATCCTAAGGAGTATCTCACATAAATCTCAAGCCTCTAGCTCCCATACGACCGGAGTAATGAAGGTTCAAAGTGGCGGTAAACTAGGGGTGTAAACTATCCCCACTAAGCCCACCACCACCAGCCGCGCGGCTGTCTCGGCCCGCTCACACCTACTGGCCCGGCTCCCCCACACACTACGGTACCGCCCCCTCCTATTCTCCCGCCATTTCCTACCTTACGAGCCACGTAAGTGTTTTTTATATGTCGGACGCACGTGATGCGTCGCTGGGAGTTGGTGATCAAAGACTGCCGACGCAACACGTGCGACGCTGGGTCTCAACGGGTTAATGAATAAAACAATAATGATGATATCACCCTTTTATTTCCTTCTCTTTCCATTTTGAGCAGTGCCGAAGGCGCCCGCCGCCACAAGCCAAGCCCGCGCCGGAGGGCGAAGCCCGTGCTTGTCTCTCCTAAAATGTTTCTCTCCTAATTTTTTGTGGGTGAAAGATGTCGTGGCCCAATAATTGACAACTCGATTTCTTTAAATTTTTCACACACACAAATTTAGACCCTCCCGAAGAAAAAAGGTTCACCGTCAACTCAAGTCGTATAGCAGAATTTATTTTTGGTGAGTCGTCTGACAGGGGTGGTCGTAGCTCTCGGATCGAAGTATTTCCGATCGATCCCAATTCCACCAACTCCCGTTGGACAGCAGAAGATCGCCTAAAGATTTGTGTGTGAAAATCACGACAGGGACCCGCACAGCGGCGACGCCGCAGCAGCCCGGCCAGGTAGTCGCCTCTCTGGGTATCTTTGACAACAGCGGACTAAGCACCTCTTAATCCGCTCCCATCAGATCCTCCACTTTCTTAACTTTAGGATCAAGTGAAGTGACCTAAAATTAATGGAAGTAACTGGTACTGTGGTGCTTCGTACTTATAATTCGTCGTATAGCTAGGTCATGTTTCATATAATGTAAATCGGAAAATAAAATGGAATTTTTCATGTTTTTCTTTTATTTGTCCTTCCTAGTTTTTACAATTTCTTCTCTCCTAAATTTTTGTGGGCGAAACATCGTTTCATAACCCAATTGAGGAGCCGAATACAGTCTCGTGTGTGCCTGTGTTGGCACAGGTGCACCAACACAGGCAACACGGTGCAGCAAGCACACAGCATACGGCGGCGGTGGCTGTACTCCGACGAGGTACACACTCTCCCTCTCTCTGTCACGTTTCGTATAATGCGTCGTATAGCTAGGTCATGCTTTGTTTAATCATGCGTCGTCTACTGTCCTAGGTCATGCTTCGTATAATGTGTCGCACCCCAAGTCAAACGCCTCACCAAAAATAATCCCACAAAAATCTCTCTGGGTGGGAGCAGCCCGGCCAGGTAGTCTCTCCTAAAAATTGTCTCTCCTAAAATGTTGTCTCTATTGCTATACATTACAGTATAGGTGAAAGGACCAATATAGGCTAAGGTCGGACGTTGTTATTGTTGTATCGGAGACTCACGCAGCCAGGACGCTTGGCGAGAGACTACCTGGCCGGGCTGCTCCACCCAGAGAGGCGACTACCTGGCCGGGCTGCTCCACCCAGAGAGATTTTTGTGGGATTATTTTTGGTGAGGCATCTGACTGGGGGAGAAGAAATTGTAAAAACTAGGAAGGACAAATAAAAGAAAAACATGAACAATTCAATTTTATTTTCCGATTCATAATAATAATAATAATAATAATAATAATAATAATAATATTTATTCAGTTAGCAATTTACAGAGTTGGTACCACATTGTATGTTACAAATATGACATGTACCAGCCTTGCATAATTCCAACTAAGGATAGCCCAATAAGGCCGTTAGGCGTATTTCCATTGGGGTCCTTGTGGGATTAGGTTAGCTGGGGAAATGGGGACGATAAAGAAATAGATACCTTAGAGAAAGTATTTCTAGGGGGTTATTTTAAGATACCTTACATCCTATACTAAATATCAGTAATCCGTAATCAGTAATCATTTCAGTTTGGTTTGTCTATCTCTTATGTCGTATTTAGTAGTAGACATAAGCTTGGTGCTCCCTTCTCGCAGCTGTCCGGTTCAGGTGTTCCTTTAGGCTACGTCTGAAGGAATACAGTGTTCTCTTTTCACGGACTGCCTGGGGTAGGTCGTTCCAGTCTTTGATGGCAGTGAAGAAGAATGTTTGCTTACCCTGTCCTTGGATTCTCGGGACCTTAAAATTAAACATCCTGTTTCTTGTATTATGTCCACTCCTCTCATTTGCTTTAACAAAATCATTCTTTAGATACTCTGGAGCTCTGGCATAGACAATTTTGAAGGCATTAGTGAGCCTGATTTGTTTGGCCCTGTCAGAGACATTGAGCATACCTAGTGACTGAAGTTGTTCCTGGCCAACATGTGATCTGGGTCCTAGGTTCAGCATGAACCTAACCATTTTATTTTGAGTGACCTGAAGTTTGTGCTGTGCTGATTTATATGATGCAGAGTACTAGGATGACACAGAATAGTCAAAATGACATTGAACAAGCGCTTGGCAGAGGGTCTTTTTGGTCGCCGCGGGCAAGCATCCCACCTGTCTATACAGGTATTTTATACGTGCTTTACACTTACTCAGGATAGATTCCAAAATTGTTTCACCTTACAAACTCGCGCCCAGTTTTAGTCCGAGATATTTAACTTGTGACACTGTTGTTATAGGAATATCATTACAGTTGACCAAGAAGCCCACAATGTCTTTCAGTTTGCGTTTTGTTCCACATAAGATGGCTTCCGTCTTGCCCAGGTGAAGAGATAGTCTATTGTCCACTAGCCATTCACTACATGATTCTAGTTCTTTGGAAAGTGAAGCGGCAATACTTATTGGGTCTTTTCCTGAAACCAGAAGCATGCTGTCGTCTGCATACAGTAATAATTTACATGAGACACCCAGTTCCATGTCGTTCACATAACAGAGAAAGAGTAAGGGACCAAGGATGCTTCCCTGCGGGACCCCACAGTTAATCGGCATAGGATCAGATATATTATCATCAATTTTGACTCTTTGGGTTCTACTACTAAGATAAGATTTAAACCAGTTCACAGACCCTATGCCCATTGCTTGTATTATATTACATAGGATATCATGGTCTACTGTGTCAAACGATTTTTGTAGATCAAGAAGAACCATACTGGTGTAGTTACCTTTAGACATTTCTTTACGAATGTGATCCGTTAAGTGGATGAGACAGGAGTCTGTCGAGTACATGCATCTGAAACCTGATTGAAACTTATAGAAGAGATCATTTTGTTTGAGGTAGTGTTCAATTTGGGTGTATACCGCTCTTTCAAGGATTTTAGATACAATACTTAATATTATGCTAACTGGTCTGTAGTTGCCAACTTCTAGTTTATTTCCTTTCTTGAATAGAGGGGTTACAATAGCTTCCTTCAGTTCAGCAGGTACAGTGTTGGTGTTAATTGACAAGTTGATGATGTGGGTTAGGGGGCCTGCTATACCAATGGCTCCATCTCGTAGAAATTTGGCAGGAATTTTGTCTGGTCCTGTGCTTTTATGTACATTTAGGTTAGACAGCTCGTCAAAAGTGTATTTTGGTGTAACATTTTGCAATCCAAATGTGTTCGGGTGTATGTCTTTATCTCTGTAGAAATTTCGAAAGGTGGCCGTTGTTGTCGTGTATTTATTGAGAGGTTGAGGTAGGTTCTGTGCAAGTGTGTTTGCTATGGAAGTGAAGAAGGAGTTGAAGTAGGTTGAAATTTGTCGTTTATCGTGGCAAACCTGATCATTAATGGTGAGAGCAATATTAGTGTTAGACGAATCCCTTGTCTTGTTGCTGTAGCCTGTTGTTTTTAGGTGCCTCCATAGTTTATTTGGGTTATTCTGATATTCCTCTGCCTTATTGTGAAAATAATTAGTTTTCGCTGATTTTATTTTCCTACTTAGTTTATTCCTGGCCCTGTTGAACTCATGTTTCAGACCTTGATGCTGTCTATGTTTCGCTATCTTTTTTAACAGATTGTCTCTGTGTTCCAGATGGTGTAGTATGTCATTGTTGATCCATGGGTCTGACCTTGCTTTAATTCGTATGTCTTTCAGAGGAGCTATTTCGTCTAGGATGTTTGTGATGATGGTTCTGAAGCCAACCCATGCGTCATTAACGTTTGTACTTCCAAACACTGGAGACCAGTCTGTATTCCATAAAATGTCCAGAAATGTTTCTTTATTGTAGTTTCTGAGTGACCTTGTTTTGATAACCTTGTGATTCTCTAGGGTAATTTTTGTGGTTTTCCGTGTTGTGCATTGTCAGTATATGCCTATATTCTCTTACAAGCCTATTATTTCGTTGTTTGTAACACAGGTTAAAATTCCCTAGTATGATGGATTCATTTCGAGGGTCTAGCGATGACAAAGTTCGTTCACATTTGGTCAAGAATTGTGTGTCGTCTGGTGGCCTATAGCATACCCCAATTGTGATGGGTCTTGTCCTCGGCAGGTGTAGGTCGATCCACAGAGCTTCGTGATTTTCTACATGGAGGTCGGTCCTAGTTGTGTGTGTGAGGTTGTTTTTTACATACAGACATGCTCCTCCCCCATGCCTATTGCGATCATTCCTAATCATATTGAAACCTTGAATGTTTATTTCACCATCGTTTATACTTGAATCCAGCCAGGTTTCTGTGATTGCAATTATTGAAGCTTTGGCCTTATTAGCTAACAGGTTTATTTCTGACAATTTATGGTACATTGATCTGGCGTTAATGTGGATAAGATGGAACCCTTTGTTGGTGAACACTCTGTATTCATCTTTGATTTTGAATGTGTCCTGGCTGGGTTCTGAGTTCTTAATATTAATTGGTTCATTTACATTAATATTCAGTAATGAATGCAAGGCACACATGTTGCATAGGAATTCCCGTTCTTCACTTTTGGTCTTCTTAGAGATGCACTTCATGTGAGCTACAGTTTTACACTTAACACAGTTTAGGATCCTTCGTTTTCTTGTTATGAGTGATTCACATATTTCACAAATGATTTTAGGGCCTTTAATAGCTACTTCCCTACATTTATCGCATTCCACTTCTTTTCTGCTAGTAACGTAAGTACATCGATCGTGTACTGTTTCATTACAACTACTACATCGTGAAGTTGTACTCCTTTTGTTGAATCCAATATCGCACACTATACATATTTTCCTGTTACTGTTCATCGTACGTCTGGGGGTGTGGTGATCAGCTGAGCGCCGTGAGCGGCTGCTGGGGTGTGAGCGCGTGAGATGGGGACAGGTTGTGGCGCCTCCTTGCCCCCCTCCCACCCCTACCTGTATTTGTTGTTTGATGTCCTTGTTCTTGGCCGTTGTTGCTGCTGTATTGTTGATGTTGTTACGACTGATCCCTTCTTTTTTAGCTGTTCTGGTTGCATGTTGAGCTACCTGGGTTGCCGATAGTGTTGGGTTGTGTTGTAGTAGGTTTGGTTGATTTGTTGTGCAGCGGCGTCGTGTTGTGGGGGGTGGGGGGTTTCTCTTGTCTTTCTTGTTCGTTGCTGTTACTTCATTGTCGATGTGTTTGCTAGAGCTTCCTGTTGTTTTGGGTGTTCTGGTTGCATGTTGTGTTACTTGGGTCACCGATAGCTGTGGTAGAGATGATACAGTTGAGGGTAATGTTGAGTAGGTAGAGTGTTGGCACTGTGCTGGCGGTTGCCCTGCGGTCTTGATTGGGAGTTGAAGCGGAACGGGAGACTTGGGTGCCTGCTTGCCCAGTTTGTTATAACGAATTTTACTGCTAGGGACTGTTGAAATGTCGGTGTCTGCCTTACTTGATTTGTGGTGAGGTTTCTTCAACGTTGAGCTGGGGCCAAGGTTGGTCTCTATGTCTCCACAGCTAATTAGAGTGTAGAACAATAGGTGATGTAGCGAGGTTGTGCCAGACTGTTTGCTAAGACGCTGCGGCTTACCGAGACATGTAGATGCCCAGGCAGGAATGGTGACAAAGATTTCACTTGTGTGTGATTTCTGTGTGACGAGGTCCCTCAATACTTGCTTAGTATGGCTAATTTAGATAAGTGGACTGTATATTTGATAATGAATAAGTATTAACCATATAGAAATATAATTACCCTTTGATGAACTCAGCCGGTGATTGGAGGATGGCGGAAAATAGGCTAGATGACTGGAGGTGGTTAGTATAGTAAACAAAGTATGAAAAGAGGCTACAATAGGCTAGGATAGGCTAGATATTTACGTTAAGTTTGTGCTAACCAACAAAGATGATGATGTAATGACTATATGGAATATGAGATGAAAGTGAAGCGAAAACACATGATTATACCTGATTATGAAACTATAGGAAGAAGGCTTAGCGTGTGTAGCTGGGACGGAGGTTGGTTGGAGAGTGGGCGAGCGCGTTATGTTCGTCTCTGTCGTGACATACCGCGCACGTGCATAACATATGGAAAATGTATCCCATCTTCTTTACAATGAGATACTTATAAACAATCTTAAATAATACAAATATATATATATGGGAATTATAATCCTACAATACTTTCCCATATACTACTGTAGAATAATATATTCTACCCAATCATGGAACGTTCGACCAAGGTTATGGAAGCGTTCAACTTAAGACTACGGAACGATACGTAACACTACATCAACCCCGATTACGTAACATCGAGACTGTTCATACTAGTTTGAGTACACTAAGTATGGACATATTCCCACCAACAGAAAATATACAAAATTTACATGATTAGATTTGCCCGGAGGCAATCTTATCCCGCCAAGCTTGGGAGGATATCTGGGCTGCCTGTCGACGTGGGCGTTCGCCAGACGCGTCAACAGGCTGCGCCGAAGTAGAAGCCAGAGAGGGGAATTCAATGGATAACTGATCCGAGGGGGTGTCCTTGCGATCGAGGTCACCCTCAAGAGGATATAGTCGGACTGTTGGCCGTGTGATTACTCCAGTCCTGGTGCAAACCTTTGCTACCCGAACCTCACCATCACGACCTGGTAATAACTCCTCTATCCGACCCAATTTCCAAAATGCGCGCGGGCCCTCCTCATGGATGGTTACCACGTCCCCTACCCTAGGCCAATGACCTTTTAATGGTGTTAGTTTATTCTTTTGTGCTTCCCTTAAAGTCACCAGATATTCTGTTGACCAGCGATGCCAAATATCTCGTGATAATTTACGAATGTATTTGTAGCGGGCCGATATCACTTCCTTACTTATGTAGTCTGGATCCTCCATAGTATCCTCGTCATGCTCTTCAGGAAGATCCCGCAGTCTGTATCCACGTACCAGTACTGAGGGTGTGATTGGGGTAAGGTCTTCCAAATCACCAGAAGCATAGTATAGAGGGCGATCATTTACGGTGGCTTCAATCTCCAAGAGTATGGTGTTGAGTTCCTCAATCGAGATGAGAGCTCTACCCAACACCTTCTTCAGACCCGCCTTCACGATGCCTATGGCTCTCTCCCATATGGCGCCAAACCAAGGCGCTCTGGCGGGAATGAAACGCCATTCGCATTTTACATCCGCTAGGCAGGTCTGAATCTTAGGATTGTTGCTCACTTCTTTGAGATATGTAGATGCCCCTATGAAAGTCTTTGCATTGTCACTCAGCATGATACGCGGATATCCCTGTCTACTGCAGAATCTTCGGAAGGCATGTAGGAAGCTATCACAAGTGAGGTTGGTGACCAGTTCCAGGTGAATTGCCCTGGTAACAGCACAAGTGAAAAGTATCATATACACCTTAAGATTGGGTGAATCTTTCACAGGGATTGCTCCACTGTAGTCAACCCCGGTAACTTTGTAAGGGTCACCTGGGGTAGTTCGCAGGTTTGGTAAGGGAGGAATTCCGACGGGATCATAATGTGCTCCCTGTACTCTTCTACACTTTAAGCATTTGCGAAGGACTTTCTTGACCACCTGCCTGATTCTAGGCACCCACCATCGTTGTCTTACATAGGTGACTATATGACCAACCCCATAATGACAACAGAGTCGGTGACACCTATCGATGATAAGATGGGTGAAGGGATGATTGGGGGGCAGTAGTATTGGATACATACTTGCCTCAGAGAGGGCTGCCAATCGTAATCTACCTCCGCAATGTATCAAGTCCCCCTTCAAGTGTAAGCCCAACTGATTGATCAGGTTATTCCTAGACTTTGTTCCCTTAACCAGTAATTTATATTCGTGCGTATATATTTCTTGTTGACAGAGCTTATGTAATAATTGATCTGCAATTCTGATCTCCTTCACATTGAGGTAAGCACTACCTGTGGACGGTGTGCCTTTAATTTTTGCTTTTACATTTTCTACAAATCGTATCACCCATGCTGTAACACGTTGTAACTTTTCATAGCTGCTGAATCTATCCCACTCCCATAACCGTGTGTCTTCGTCAGGCACCGAGTCAATTACCGGTGCCACAATAGCAGCGTGTTGCTCGCTCGAATCTATATTCTCTGGCCATTCGTTGGGATCATTAAGCCAGCATGGGCCATTCCACCACAACGCAGAAGATTTGAGAAATTTAGCAGAGACACCGCGAGTAATGCAATCACTTGGATTCTCTTTGGTAGACATATACCGGAACTGTGCGGTTGGGAGCAGGGTACGAATTTCGTCGACACGGTTGGTGACGTACACTGGCAGCTTCTTACGGCTATGTAACCAGTAGAGCGTAATTTGGCTGTCACTCCATATAACTGTCTCCGAGATATTTAGCAAATGTTTAAAAGTTTCCTCTACAAAGTGAACGAGTCTAGCAGCCAACAGAACTGCAGTCAGCTCTAATTTTGGGATGGAAAGGGATTTGATCGGGGCGACTTTCGCCTTCGCTATGACGAGACAGCTGCCACTTGTGTCAACAAAGTATATGGCGGTGCCGTACGCGACCTTGCTAGCGTCTGAGAAGGCATGAATGGAAACAGGATGGTCCATGACAACTCTCCGAGGAAAATTAAAACCCTTACAGAGACGAAGATCCGAAATAATGTCTTCTGTGACGTTAACCACTCCGTTAGAACCGCATGGCTTGTCCTACAGTGACTCGCTAGGATCGCCAGGGCAGTGGATGGGGCTACAGTTTGTGTATTAGAGTGTGCTTTATTTCATATGAAAGCTCGTGTCATGGGCAGTCCAGAAAGGCTCTTTGTTTTCGCCCATGTCAAGGTTTTATATATTTAATTGTAAAGTATATATTTTATCATTAACTAGTAATGATAGGATCTGGGAGAGAGAGAGGGAGTAGAACAGAGTGAGAGGGGGCGCGCAGTGTTTTTTGTCCCGCTCGATGACGTCACGGCTGGCTGCCTCGCGGGGGTTGGTGGAGAGAGGCCCTTACCATGCTGTAAGCTTTGCTAGTGGTTAGATGACTTGTAACCGTTGTTTTCCCACGCGGCTCGAGCTAGTGAGAGTATATATACAGTTCCTCGCCACTCTCTCCCTCAGATCTGGTTTCTAGAACACACCCATCTTTTTTCCCTTGCTATCTGTCCCCGCTCCGTACCTGAGAATCTTTTCCTCTGCCTATCTCTCTCATTTTCCATATCCTTCACCAGCTTTTATTAATATTATACCCCCTCTGGTTAACTCTGCAAAATCAGCTTCATGCTGGCCAGTTGTATTGTGTGTTAAGGTCTGATATAGCCTATGTATGTTAGTTGTTAAGATAAGTGGATCACGAAGCATTGGTTGGCATTTATATTGTTTAGTACTGCTTCCTTTAGTTATTAGTGTTCTGCTGGATTAGATAATGCTAGACTAGGAGTCTGATATTATAGGTATTGTTTCCTATGAGTGCTGGCTTCAGTTAAAAGCGGCACGACATACCTGAGAACTGGAGTTGATTGAGTAAATTCTAGTCTGTGTGCCATTGAGAGTAGAGCATGCACGAATGAGGGTTTTTTGCCTATACCATTCTGCACTGTTCTAGTCTCGATTGTTTGTCTTTGAGGTACGCCAGGAGAACGCTTAATACTTCGGTATTAAGGTTTCTCAAGAGAGCTACCCTTCATTATAACGTAATATTTGACGCACAGACTTGTGATTTGCACTAGGCTATGCGGCATGCCATGCGCACCAGTACCTCGTATCATTGACTCTAGCTAGACTTTATCAATCATAGTAGACATTAAGTATACTAACCCAATTACTCTTTTTATGCATACCCGTTTATGATTACACAAGCATTTCGCAGCCTAGTTGGATGTATTGAGACACAAACGACTTAGGCTCTTTTTGTTGATAGGAATACTGCATTGTCGTGGCGATTATTATTATTGTTGTTGTGTTTAGGATATTCTTGGCTCCGACGGCATTATATATATTCTGCCTTTTTGTGTGCATAGCCTGCACGAGCATTGTTCCGCTGCCTGCCTTTTTGGGTTCCATTTCCGATACGAGCATCTTTATAGCATCTAACATTTAAAGAAGATTCCTTGTTAGTGTTGAAGGACTTTAGTGCACTTTCTTTCATGCAGGAGTGCCTGACATTTATTGATTAACCCTTTCACGCACATATGACGCAGAGGTTGCCAGATTAGCAATACGAAATAGAGTTCTCTCACTCTTATAATTACCTCCAACATTAGTTTTCTGCCCACAGCTAACTCAAAGACAACTGTAGAGGTTGAAGTAACTAAACTAAAGGTTTCTAAATACCCCTGATGGTAACAAAGGCTATAAAGTATCCCCAATAGGCTCAAAATTGCGTCATATGTCGGAGAGGGTTAAAGTAACGTAAGCTGTAACTTCTCTTACCACCTTACTTTGCATACCATAACCAAGCACCTTCGGTTATAGGTAGTAATAGGCTGTTTTCACATAACATTAAGCCTAGAGTAGACGCACATTTATTGAGAGTTTGATAGCCTATTATTGCATATAGAACTCTGTAGAGTATTTGTGTTCTTTGTTCACTGGGAATATACATCAGAGGTTGGAGCTAGCGCTTTCCGTTGTAACATTTATGCCATTACTAGTCCAATGAATAAGAGCCCTGATATATTTGAACCTCAGTCGCAACAAATGGCGACCTTACCTAGGATTTGGTGAACCTACATTTATTAGCAGGGAACATTTGTTGTTTTGGAGAATATTTTGCGGGGATCAGCAAGAATAATGTTTTTTTGCAACATAGTATAGCCCTTGAGTATTTCCGAGAATTTGTGTGTGTATATTGAGGTATAAGAGTTTGGGGTTCTTCTTTTCTGAATATTGTGGTGAGAAATTTGTGTGAGCATCATGTCTTATACCGGGTCAGAGGAGAATGGAGACACAGTACGTAATGTCGAAACTGAGGAACAGCATCATGATGAAAGGGTTAATCGGGTGAACTGTGAGGAGGATGCTAGGATATTTTTGCAATGGCCTGTTACTGCCGAGCGGTTGGAGGGTATGGAGCGGTACGGTCTTCAATGCCTGGCCACAGCTATCGGTCATGCGGGTACTAGCGGCATGACCAGGGATAACTTGATAACGTGTGTACTGGGCAGGGTGACTGGTGAGCGAGATGGGTTGAGTGCTCAGAGCCCTTCGGCCATGCTTCCCCTACACTCGACTCCCAGCCATCCCAGTAGTTTGCCTACCCCGGGTACGCTTCCACAGGTGGGTGGTGACTGGCAGGGTGGGTTACCCCTGGGGGGACCACCGGTAATTTCAAACATTGTAGCACCTTCACCTCCTCAAGGGTTATCTCCAGAATTATTGCTTCAGCTCGAATTAGCTAAGATTCAGCAGCAAATAAAATTAGCCAAGATAGAAGAGAGAAAAAGTCACCAGCAACAAAGGGCAGGTGAGCTTCAGCAGCAAATAGAGCTAGCAAAAATCCAAGCTGAGTCGACTAAGTACTGTGCCGACAGGGACGTAGAGAAGTCGCGAGTAGAGACAACGGGACAGCGACTTGGGGCTGGTAACCGTGTTCATGAGCAGTCTCTCTCGCACTTATTGAAACTGGTTCCGGTGTTTGATGAGAGTGGTGTAACAGAATTTTTCACACGCTTTGAGAAGAAGAGCCAGGAACACCAGTGGCCAGAGAATAAATGGGCAGCACTTGTATCCTCTAGATTAATAGGCAAGGGTCTTAAAGCCTACGATGCATTACCTTTGGAGTTATGTATTGTGTACGAGGATCTCAAGGAGGCTGTCCTGAGGGCTTACGAACTGCAACCAGAAACGTACCGTTTGAAGTTCCGGGGTGTAACTAAGGGAAGAGATAGCACCTTTTTGGAACACGCCCGGGACTTGTCCGATGCTATGGGGAACTGGCTCCGATCTGAGAAGGTAACAACATTTGATGGACTTAAGCAGTTGATGATGTTGGAGCAGTTCTTTAAGAGCACGGGCGGTGATCTAACTTTGAACTTAAAGGAGAAAAACCCAAGAACTCTAGTCGAAGCAGCAGAAATGGCTGATCGACGGCTGTCGTTGATTCGGGGTTGTGGGTCCTCACAGAAGTACGATGTAAGTGCTAAGGACCGTTATCCTCCCCCTCCCCGGAACAATGACACATTTAAACAGAAGAGCCATGAAACTAAAACTGAATCCAAACCTTACACCACACTGTATGTGAAAAGTCAGGGGCCTTTTACATCACAGTATAAGCCGAAACCAAAATTTATGTGTTTTAGTTGCCACCAGGAGGGTCATAAGGCAAATGAGTGCCCTAGTCGACCTCCTCCGGCAGCCGTGTCTTTTGCTCACGGCATTGGAGTGTTCAAGAGGACATCGGAGTTTGTTAGAGGCATTTCTTCCGAGGTAAATACACTGCCAGTGCAGAAGGATCCGGAAGGCTTATTCCCTGTCCGTGATGCCTTTAGTGACCACAGGGGACTCGGTTCTGTGGAGTGGGGGGGTAGAAGACATGAGGTGAGAATTTTGCGTGACACTGGGGCATCGCAAACACTGTTGAGAAATTTCACTGGTAAACCTGTCAATACGGCGCGGGTGGTTGTGGTTCAGGGAGTTAATGCGACAAGGTCATACCCGCTTGTAAGAATGAAGGTGGAAGTTGATGGTGTGACTCGAGACCTGGATGTAGGAATTGTGGAGAAGTTACCTGTTGGGGGCGTCGACCTCCTTCTCGGCAACGACTTTGCGGGACCTACTTCTGAGGCTCCACCCTTGGTCGTTGCCGAGAAGCCGGCCGACGTGAGTAGGGAGGAGCAGGAGAGGGTTGAGAAGTGTCCGGGGCAGCCTATGGAGTGTGTTGTCACTGGAGATTCTGCATCCAGGGAGTCACATTCTGGTCAACAATCTTTAGATCAGCGGAGGAAGGGTACCGAGAAGGGGGTGCAAGTTGATGCGGTTGAGAGTTTAGTGTCAACGGACCTTCTCGGGGACTCATTATTAGGACCACATTTCGAGTCTGGAGAAGACCCAGTAACTGTTCCTGAAGGGGCAGAGGATGGGCTTAAAAAGACAAAAGAGTTGAAGGAGGACAGTGATGCACAGTCTGGAGATGTAGCAACAAGGTACCCTGACGCGTACCCTATGAGAAATGGGTCGGCGAAGACGGTGGTCCGAAGCTTGCTAGTGTATTTTTCCCGGTATGGTTACCCGCAGGGGATTCAGTCAGTCCGGGGACCCAACTTCACTTCTAGCCTCTTTGTACAAGCAATGCCACAGCATGGGATTGTTGGGGTTGTGTCATCTGCATATCATCCGGAGAGCCAGGGTGTGTTAGAGCGATGGCACTCATCCTTGAAATCTGTGCTTCGTTGTTGTTGCTTTGAGAGTGGGAGGGATTGGGATCTTGGCCTGCCATGTGTTTTGTTTGCTGTACGGGAGGTACCTGGGGAGAGTTTGGGATTCAGCCCTAATGAGCTCGTCTTTGGACACCGTGTCAGAGGGCCTCTCCATATGGTTGAAGAAGTATGGGAGGGCGCAGAAAAACCTTGTTCTATGCTCAAGTGTGTCCTCAACAGTCGAGAACGGATGTTGCGCTGTCTGGAGTTGGCTGGCCGTAATTTGACTAGCTCTCAGGCCCTCAGGAAGGACAGGTACGACCTCAAGGTTGAACTCAGGGAGTTTCACGTGGGTCAGGAGGTGTTGATTCTACTGCCCCTTGTAGGTCACCCCTTATCCGCGAAGTACGCTGGTCCTTATAGGGTGGTGGAGGAGCTATCGGACCTGGTTTACTTGGTAGCCACTCCAGACAGGCGGAAGCACAATCAGTTATGTCATGATAATCCCGTGAAGGAGTATGGGAGGCACCCCCCTGAGCCTCTCACTGTGCCTGTGATGACGTTTAGCAGTCAAGGTGGAGAAGGAGAACGGGACAGTCAAGCTCAGGTGGAGGATAACTGGAAGGATAAGAAGTTCAAATGGGCGCCTGAGTGTGAGAAGGTGTTTAGGGAAGTAAAACACCTGTTGTGCACTCACCCGATCCTCAGGGCCCCTGACTTTAGCCTACCTTTCCAACTAGCAACGGAGGCTAGTGGTGTGGGGGCTGGTGCCGTCCTTGTGGAAAAGGACGATGATGGGCTGGAGCATCCTGTTAGTTTCTGCTCGGGGAAGTACAATTCGGCCCAGGGGAGCTGCTCTGTTGTCAAGGAGGAGCTGCTGGCGGTTGTACTTGCTCTGAGGCATTTCGAGGTCTGTGTTCCAGCCTATGGTCCGGTCGTTGTAGTTTACCCAGATCATCACCCTCTCAAGTTCTTGGACCAGTTTCACAATCGGAATATGAGGCTGACCAGGTGGTCACTAAGGTTATTGGTATATAACCTGGACATATGCCATATTGCCGGTTGTGACTACGTGGTTGCAGATGGTCGTTCAAGGGTATATGATCCTGGGTAGATTGACACACGGGTAGCCTCCTGCTTTAGTTTGAATAGTATTTTGCGCTTGGTGCTTGTTGGCTCGCGGTTGTAGCCCAGCGTATTGGGTCATAAAGCAGGAGTTGAGCGTTTGGTATAGAAGAAAAAACTAGGCTTGCCCCTATAGTGCAGCCGAAATAAACAAATTATAAACATAAAAAAAATCAAATAAAAACTCTTTCTTTGATAGTTGAATTTTTTTAGTATGTTATAGCAGTAATTCTGAGTTGCACTCCTCTCAGAATGCTGGGCTAGAGAAGCTCGCTCGTGAGGAGCATAACTACATATAATTTAACCTATGGTGTTGGGGAGGGTTATAATTTTGAAAAATGTTTTGTTGAAGAACTGTGCCAGATATTTTACTGCCGCTGGGTGATGGGAAGTGGAGATATAGCATGGGTTCTAACCATCAGATTTTTGTGAGCCTTGGGGCCTCTGAGAAAAATCTTTGGGGGGGGTGTGACGTTAACCACTCCATTAGAACCGCATGGCTTGTCCTAAAGTGACTCGCTAGGATCGCCAGGGCAGTGGATGGGGCTACAGTTTGTGTATTAGAGTGTGCTTTATTTCATATGAAAGCTTGTGTCATGGGCAGTCCAGAAAGGCTCTTTGTTTTCGCCCATGTCAAGGCTTTATATATATAATTGTAAAGTATATATTTTCTCATTAACTAGTAATGATAGGATCTGGGAGAGAGAGAGGGAGTAGAACAGAGTGAGAGGGGGCGCGCAGTGTTTTTTGTCCCGCTCGATGACGTCACGGCTGGCTGCCTCGCGGGGGTTGGTGGAGAGAGGCCCTTACCATGCTGTAAGCTTTGCTAGTGGTTAGATGACTTGTAACCGCTGTTTTCCCACGCGGTTCGAGCTAGTGCGAGTATATATACAGTTCCTCGCCACTCTCTCCCTCAGATCTGGTTTCTAGAACACACCCATCTTTTTTCCCTTGCTATCTGTCCCCGCTCCGTACCTGAGAATCTTTTCCTCTGCCTATCTCTCTCATTTTCCATATCCTTCACCACCTTTTATTAATATTATACCCCCTCTGGTTAACTCTGCAAAATCAGCTTCATGCTGGCCAGTTGTATTGTGTGTTAAGGTCTGATATACCCTATGTATGTTAGTTGTTAAGATAAGTGGATCACGAAGCATTGGTTGGCATTCATATTGTTTAGTACTGCTTCCTTTAGTAATTAGTGTTCTGCTGGATTAGATAATGCTAGACTAGGAGTCTGATATTATAGGTATTGTTTCCTATGAGTGCTGGCTTCAGTTAAAAGCGGCACGACATACCTGAGAACTAGAGTTGATTGAGTAAATTCTAGTCTGTGTGCCATTGAGAGTAGAGCATGCACGAATGAGGGTTTTTTGCCTATACCATTCTGCACTGTTCTAGTCTCGATTGTTTGTCTTTGAGGTACGCCAGGAGAACGCTTAATACTTCGGTATTAAGGTTTCTCAAGAGAGCTACCCTTCATTATAACGTAATATTTGACGCACAGACTTGTGATTTGCACTAGGCTATGCGGCATGCCATGCGCACCAGTATCTCGTATCATTGACTCTAGCTAGACTTTATCAATCATAGTAGACATTAAGTATATTAACCTAATTACTCTTTTTATGCATACCCGTTTATGATTACACAAGCATTTCGCAGCCTAGTTTGATGTATTGAGACACAAACGACTTAGGCTCTTTTTGTTGATAGGAATACTGCATTGGCGTGGCGATTATTATTATTGTTGTTGTGTTTAGGATATTCTTGGCTCCGACGGCATTATATATATTCTGCCTTTTTGTGTGCATAGCCTGCACGAGCATTGTTCCGCTGCCTGCCTTTTTGGGTTCCATTTCCGATACGAGCATCTTTATAGCATCTAACATGTGTTTGTAAATTTCATTAATCGATTTTAGGAGTATAGTTGGTTGTGGGAAGGAACATAATAATTTAAAGAAGATTCCTTGTTAGTGTTGAAGGACTTTAGTGCACTTTCTTTCATGCAGGAGTGCCTGACATTTATTGATTAAAGTAACGTAAGCTGTAACTTCTCTTACCACCTTACTTTGCATACCATAACCAAGCACCTTCGGTTATAGGTAGTAATAGGCTGTTTTCACATAACATTAAGCCTAGAGTAGACGCACATTTATTGAGAGTTTGATAGCCTATTATTGCATATAGAACTCTGTAGAGTATTTGTGTTCTTTGTTCACTGGGAATATACATCAGAGGTTGGAGCTAGCGCTTTCCGTTGTAACATTTATGCCATTACTAGTCCAATGAATAAGAGCCCTGATATATTTGAACCTCAGTCGTAACACTTCCCACTCCTGAACCAGATCGCCAGTCAAAACCTCATCCCCTCCTAATTTTATCCTCCATAATTGCTGAAGGAATAATCTCGATTTGATCGACACCGGTAGAACTATCCCCAAGGGGTCAAAAAGTTTAGCTGTCATACTCAAGCAAATTCGTTTTGTAATCTGCGAATATTGCGCGTACTGAACGCCGAATGAGAGGGTATCGGTGTCCGTTTTCCAAAACAACCCTAGCACTCTAACATGTTCCTGCTGTACAGCCGCCACACCATCCCGTTGCAGTACAGTCCGCAAAACAGAATTATTAGTCGCCCATTCACGCAAATGTAGATGGGCGTCATTCATAATCTCTCTGACTACAGCATAGGTATCAACCAGGAAATCTTCTTCATTTCCTGTACCCAATAAATTGTCTATGTACAACCCTGACCGAATCTGATGAATAATCTGCGGATCTGCACTGACATAAGACAAATGTTTCAAAATGGTGGCGTTTAAAAGGAATTGGGAACACGTCGCTCCAAATAAAACTGCCCGGAACCGGTAACAAATTAGGGGGGAATCCAGTTCCCTCGGATACTTGGGCCACATAAATCGCGTATAGTCCTGGTCGTCTTCATGGAGCCTTAACATTAGAAATGCCTTCTCAATATCAGACACCCAGGCATACTTACCGAGTCGAAACCGAAGCAAAACCTGCGCTAAATCTGGCACCAGTGAGGGTCCAGTGTACAGGCAGTCATTAAGACTAGGATGACGTTCACTCATCTTGGCGAACCAGTCGAAGACAATACGCACTGGCGTAGTTTTGCTCTCCTTGATTACACCATGATGAGCCAAGTAATGCCCGGTATCTGACTTATCAAAAGGCACCTCTTCTACAAAACCCCGGGACACCTGTTCCTTTATGACTTTTGAGTATTCCTCGCAAAAGTCAGGCTCCTTGAGGAATCTTTTCTGAAGTCCCCGAAGATGGCCTATGGCCAAACCCTTGTTAGATGGCAGCTGATCCTTGGAATTGTTCCAGGGCAGTCTCACTTTATACTGTTGGCTGTCGGGATCGTAGGTAACGGTATCCTCATACAACGATAGTGCTTGACGCTCAACCAGTGAGTATTCCTTAGGGGTTATCCCGATATGATCTAATTCCCACAAAACATTTAAGTCATTTTTGCATGGTGGAATATTACCAGTGGACATGTATTCGTCCATTGGTGTTACTGCTACTTTCAATACAGTAATTACTTCTGTGCTGGAGCTTGTAGGCTGTGTCACATATGAACCACTGATGGCGTACCCATACTTGGTAGGAAGCAGAATTAGACTACCTGACCTTTTATACCCAGGTCGCACTATATCATAGTAGTGATCCGCACCGATGAGCAGCTCCAGCTGATCTGTGTCCGTTGCGTGAGGATCGGCTAATTTTATGCCTTTACTTTGTAAACTAACCAGTTTAGACTTTAGGTTAAGTTCACCTTTATGTTCTGGCAATTCATCAACCACTATTACGTCTAGATGATGAAATTTACCTCTGTGTTTGTATTGCAGTGCCACAACATTATATTCCCAAGAGGCCTGTTTCCCGGTAAATCCGTGAAGACATAACTCCTCAGTTCCTTTAGAAATGTAGGAAAGGGAGGATAGAACAGAAGACTTCACAAAGGTCCTCTGAGAACATTGGTCAAGTAGCGATCTGATTTTAACACAATTATTATCCTTACCTTTTACCGGCAGCTGTACGGTGGGCAAGATTACTGTATTTTTACCTGTGGCAACGGACATTGTAGTTGAAGTAGCAGCAGTATGCTCTCTCTTGGTGTTATCCTCCGCTGGTCTACTTTCTTTCCCTTGTTTTTGTGTACACAGGGAATGAAAGTGTTTGCCCTTACAAAACTTGCAGCTTCTTACGTTAGGATTAGTACAACCCGAATGGCCATGGTCCTTTGACAAGCACCCAGTGCAGAGACGTAGTTGACGGGCTCTTTTAGCTTTATATTATCTTATACTTCTTATACTTCTATATCTTATATATCTTATACTTCATACACTTGTACCATAAATTATTGGTGCCACTACACAGAACACAGTTGAATTTCCTGTACTCACTCTGGGCGGTAAATGTTGCCGTATTGTACACTTCAGCCTGGAGGCAATGAGTGAATTTCTTATAATCCAGGCTCGAGTCTCCCATTTCCCGTTTTATGGTTTCTTTTAGTGGTGATGGTAACTTATTGACAAGAGTCACCACACAAAATTCCTCCAAACAAATACCATGGCTAATGATTGACCTCATCACACTCTCTGTATTGGCATAGAAGTCCTTCAGGTCAGCTGTTTGGTGTTTGGGTGACACTAATTGATTGAATTTGGTAACATAAGCTGCCTTGATTCGATCTGGATGCCCATATGTCTCTTGCAGGAGCTCAATTATTGGGGCATAGCTTGCACTTTCGATTATGAATCCTTCGACTAGCTTATGTGCATCACCCTGAAGCTGACCCTTTAGATAGGTGAAGCGTTGTATATCTGTGAGGTCGGGATTGTTATGGATGGTACAATTGAACATCTCCCAAAATCCCGACCACATGGTGGCATCACCTTCAAATTTTGGAAGAGTAAGATGTGGTAATTTGACTGCGGATTTCTTTGGCTCTTTCTTGACCTCCTTCTTGACCTCTGTAATCAGGATCCCCTTCAGTGTGGCAACGATTACTTGTATGCCCTCCATATATAGGGTATCCTCTCTGATCACCTCGATATACTCGGCGTCCTCGCAAGTGTCGGCCAGGTCCTCCTGTGTGACCTCATACTTGTCAAGTTGCTTTTGAATACTGAGCAACCTGGCCTCCACCTCCACTCTAGACGCCGAATCAAGGAATCCACTAATATCAGAGGTCAAGACCGTCAAAGAGCCCTTAAGTCCAGCCCGACGCTTTTGTACACTTTTAGCCATGATTATACAGGAAGGAATTCTAATTACGTTAAATCAAACTATCAATGCCAGACCGAATAATTTGCGGCCAACAATACAGTACTCCGAGAAATCAAATAAATCGCGAGCCGAAAATAAAACACCCTCACGAAATGCGGAATAAGAATTGTGCGCAATGTAGACTAGCAATCTGGCGCTTTTCAATTTAACTCCTTACATAATAGTTATGAAATTATAGAATCATTACACCATAAGTTAAGAAAAGCCGGGAGGGAAATTTAGTACAATACAGTATAGGCCAAAAGACTCCAGATGTCAAAAAGAGAAGTACCGTTTAAAGTTATAATAAATTAAAGAATTTTAAGAGAGAGTGAGCCTATAGGGTAATTGAAACAGGCTAAACTCAATGGGTACCGATAAATTTATATTATTAAATTAATAAATGTGAAAATTGTACACAAGAAAAGTTCATCTCAAGAAGTCACAAGGAAAAAAGTTTTTGAGTTGGATTAACACACACTCAGCCTATCAGCTATCATATTACCCCGCCTCCAGGGCACACAACGAGAGAAGAATTTAGAATGACATGTGAATCAAATAAAGAAGTTATTGGACAGTATAAATTTGATATAGAATGAATAACCTTAACTTTTGAAATTATTATACAGTACAGTATGGATGATTTTAATCTTACTGCCAATCAATTGTTATATAATTTGGGCCAAAAGGTTTTACAATCAAAATTTAATTAATATACTGTACCGATTTGAAGGCTTACTAATCTAGGCTATACTGATTTTGTTGATCAACTCTAACGTCATGGTAGGCAAACATCTCGTCGTATGACCTGGCGACCATGGCATATTCGTCTTGCATAAAGCACCGACGACAGGTGGCCAGGATCTCCGAATAGAGACGCTTTGATGCCTCGTGCGTGAGGTGTACCCCGTCGGGACTGAAGTCAGCCTCAGAGGTATTCATTGACTGATAGCGCTCCCGGCTGAATGGGATATGGCGCTTTAGCCATCGGTTAACCGCATTTCTAATGAGGTTAAACTCGTCCGTAGAGACCCCTCGTGGAGCCTGCCGCTTCTCTACCCCAATCACCCGGACTTCTCCCCCCGAGAGCCGCACCACCTCCTCAGCTAGGACCTCGATCCCCTCCGCAATCCCTCTCGGACTGACCCCGCTCCTTATCTCATTTCCTCGTATCACCAAGAAGGTCAACTCGGGCTTCAGCTCTAAAAACTGACCCTAGGCTTTTGTTGATCTCAAGGTGCTGACGCGGGCACCTGGGGCGGCCAGAGGAGTCACGGAAAAGAAAGGCCTGTGGACGGCTTGGTCCACGTACAAATCCCTGACGTAGGAATGGCCCAAAATTGCCACCTTCCTAATCGGGCCTGGGTACGCAGGCCTATCAACCACCGCAGGATAATCTTCCCCTACCCCACCACCCGCGGTACCATGACGCCAAAAGCCCTGGGCCATGAGGGATAGACGAAATATGGCAAACAAAAAAATTAACCACGTAGGCTAGGCCACCACCAACCACAAAAAAAGGGGGGGGGGAGGCAAACAAGTGAGAGGTCGAAGGACCAATTATATGGCTAATTTAGATAAGTGGACTGTATATTTGATAATGAATAAGTATTAACCATATAGAAATATAATTACCCTTTGATGAACTCAGCTGGTGATTGGAGGATGGCGGAAAATAGGCTAGATGACTGGAGGTGGTTAGTATAGTAAACAAAGTATGAAAAGAGGCTACAATAGGCTAGGATAGGCTAGATATTTACGTTAAGTTTGTGCTAATTAACAAAGATGATGATGTAATGACTATATGGAATATGAGATGAAAGTGAAGCGAAAACACCTGATTATGAAACTATAGGAAGAAGGCTTAGCGTGTGTAGCTGGGACGGAGGTTGGTTGGAGAGTGGGCGAGCGCGTTATGTTCGTCTCTGTCGTGACATACCGCGCACGTGCATAACATATGGAAAATGTATCCCATCTTCTTTACAATGAGATACTTATAAACAATCTTAAATAATACAAATATATATATATATGGGAATTATAATCCTACAATACTTTCCCATATACTACTGTAGAATAATATATTCTACCCAATCATGGAACGTTCGACCAAGGTTATGGAAGCGTTCAACTTAAGACTACGGAATGATACGTAACGCTACATCAACCCAGATTATGTAACATCGAGACTGTTCATACTAGTTTGAGTACACTAAGTATGGACACTTAGTGTTGACCTGGTAGACTACCGGTCCCCTCTGCACCTGTATATCGGCACATCCCCTCTGGATGTTGAGAAGGATGATACACAGGGAGAGCGCGACGCTCACGCCCTTCAACCCTCGCGCCATCGCGACCAGTGATTTACATTATACGAAGCATGACCTAGCTACCCCCAAAATGGGGATTGGGCCTGAGCATATATATAGATAGATAGATAGATAGATAGATGACCTAGCTATACGACGAATTATAAGTACGAAGCACCACAGTACCAGTTACTCCCATTAATTTTAGGTCACTTCACTTGATCCTAAAGTTTAGAAAGTGGAGGATCTGATGGGAAGGGATGGAGAGGTGCTTAATTTTTAATTAAATTAAGAGGGTATTATACTGGGCCAATTCTCGTCACTCCTCAGCAAAACGTGGAGCTACCGTCAATCTCCAGCACAAATCTCAACCTTTCCCGAAGAAAAAAGGTTCACCGCCAACTCAAGTCGTATAGCAGAATTTATTTTTAGTGAGTCGTCTCGGAAGGGCAGTGACCAATATGGCGAGCAAAGAGATGAAAGCCAGAATAGACGAGAGAGTCAACGATACCGTGTTCGTAGCTCTCGGATCGAAGTATTTTGTCACGCTTTGAATGCACCAACACAGGCAACACAGTGCAGCAAGCACACAGAATACGGCGGCGGTGGCTGTGTTCCGACGAGGTACACACTCTCCCTCTAGCTGTCACGTTTCGTATAATGCGTCGTATAGCTAGGTCATGCTTTGTTTAATCATGCGTCGTCTACTGTCCTAGGTCATGCTTCGTATAATGTGTCGCACCCCCAGTCAGACGCCTCACCAAAAATAATCCCACAAAATCTCTCTGGGTGGGAGCAGCCTGGCCAGGTAGTCTCTCCTAAAAATTGTGTCCCCTAAATTTTGTCTCTCCTAAATTTTTGTGGGCGAGTCGCCGCAGGAGCCCGGCCAGTTAGTCTCTCTCTACTGTAGGTGGAGCATCCCGGCCAGGTAGTCGCCTCTCTGAGCGGAGCAGCCCGACCAGGTAGTCTCTCTCTGGGTATCTTTGACAACGGCCGACTAAGCACCTCTCAATCCCTTCCCATCAGATCCTCCACTTTCTTAACTTTAGGATCAAGTGAAGTGACCTAAAATTAATGGAAGTAACTGGTAGTGTGGTGCTTCGTACTTATAATTCGTCGTATAGCTAGGTCATGCTTCGTATATAATGTAAATCGGAAAATAAAATGGAATTGTTCATGTGTTTCTTTTATTTATCCTTCCTAGTTTTTACAATTTCTTCTCTCGGTGAAAGATGTCGTGGACAAATAATTGACAATTCGATTTCTTTACATTTTTCACACACACAAATATAGACCCTCCCGAAGAAAAAAGGTTCACCGCCAACTCAAGTCGCATAGCAGAATTTATTTTTGGTGAGTCGTCTAGGAAGGGCAGTGACCAATATGGCGAGCAAAGAGATGAAAGCCAGAATAGACGAGAGAGTCAACGATACCGTGTTAAAGGTTAAGGTGGAAATGTTACGATTTCAGATCAAGGGAATGAAATGTGCCTCCCTGGCGGATGCGATTGTTGGGTACTGCGTCGGTGATAAGTTGCACAACCTCCCGCAGGAACATTTGACTCTATTGAAGAAAATGTTGGCCATTGAAATAATGGCTAATATGTTTGGTTGGTATGCCAAGATACAAGACTTAAAGTCGGCTGAATTATTTAGAAAATCGAACGATACCATAGACATTATTCAGAGAGAGCAAGTCATGTGTAACCCCATGTTCTCAGATTTGGACTTCACTCCTCTGGAATATAAGAGCTACAAAGAAAGGAGTAGTTCCGAACGACCGGGCGACGGCGGAGGAGGAGGAGGAAACATGGTTACACATCCGTCACCTTTCTCGACTCACAGAGTTCTCGACTCACAGAGTCGAGGAGGGTGATAGCGGCGACGCTACAGGTAATGCCGCCGACTTGATGAGGGGTACTTTAGTGGCCATACCCAAGGGCAACGCAACATCACATTTCAGAGGGGGGTACCGTTCCCAAACCTACACACTCTCCCTCTCGCTGTCACGTTTCGTATAATGTGTCATATAGGTAGGTCATGCTTCGTTTAATCATACGTCGTCTACTGTCCTAACGTCATGCTTCGTATAATGTGTCGCACCCCCAGACAGACACCTCACCAAAAATAATCCCACAAAAATCTCTCTGGGTGGGAGCAGCCCGACCAGGTAGTCTCTCCTAAATTTTTGTGGGTGAGTCGCTGCAGGAGCCCGGCCAGTTAGTCTCTCTCTACTGTCGGTGGAGCAGCCCGGCCAGGTAGTCGCCTCTCTGGGCAGAGCTGCCCGGCCAGGTAGTCTCTCTCTGGGTATCTCTGACAACGACCGACTAAGCACCTCTCCATCCCCTCCCATCAGATACTCCACTTTCTTAACTTTAGGATCAAGTGAAGTGACAAATAAAATTAATGGGAGTAACTGGTACTATGGTGCTTCGTACTTATAATTCGTCGTATAACTAGGTCATGCTTCGTATAATGTAAATCGGAAAATAAAATGGAATTGTTCATGTTTTTCTTTTATTTGTCCTTCCTAGTTTTTACAATTTTTTCTCTCGGTGAAAGATGTCGTGGACAAATAATTGACATTCGATTTCTTTAAATTTTTCACACACACAAATTTAGACCCTCCCGAAGAAAAAAGGTTCAGCACCAACTCAAGTCGTATAGCAGAATTTATTTTTGGTGAGTCGTCTGACTTGGGTGGACGTAGCTCTCGGATCGAAGTATTTCCGATCGATCCCAATTCCACCAACTCACGTTGGACAGCAGAACGTCGCCTAAGGATTTGTGTGTGAAAATCACGACAGGGACCCACACAGCGGTGACACCTCAGCAGCCCGACCAGGTAGTCTCTCTCTAGGTGGAGCAGCCCGGCCAGGTAGTCGCTAGGTCATGCTTCGTTTAATGCGTCGTCTACTGTCCTAGGTCATGCTTCGTATAATGTGTCGCACCCCAAGTCAGACGCCTCACCAAAAATAATCCCACAAAAATCTCTCTGGGTGGGAGCAGCCCGACCAGGTAGTCTCTCCTAAATTTTGTCTCTCCTAAATTTTTGTGGGTGTGTCGCCGCAGGAGCCCGGCCAGTTAGTCTCTCTCTACTGTCGGTGGAGCAGCCCGGCCAGGTAGTCGCCTCTCTGAGCGGGGCAACCTGGCCAGGTAGTCTCTCTCTGGGTATCTATGACAACAGAGGACTAAGTACATCTCCATCGCCTCCCATCAGATCCTCCACTTTCTTAACTTTAGGATCAAGTGAAGTGACCTAAAAGTAATGGGAGTAACTGGTACTGTGGTGCTTCTTACTTATAATTCGTCGTATAGCTAGGTCATGCTTCGTATAATGTAAATCAGAAAATAAAATGGAATTTTTAATATTTTTATTTTATTTGTCCTTCCTAGTTTTTACAATTTCTTCTCTCCTAAATTTTTGTGGGTGAAAGATCGTTTCATAACCCAATCGAGGGGCCGAATACGGTCTCGTGTGTGCCTGTGTTGGCACAGGTGCACCAACACAGGCAACACGGTGCAGCAAGCACACAGAATACGGCTGTGCTCCGACCAGGTACACACTCTCCCTCTCGCTGTCGCGTTTCGTATAATGTGTCGTATAGCTAGGTCATGCTTCGTTTGAATATGCGGCGTCTAGTGTCCTAGGTCATGCTTCGTATAATGTGTCGCACCCCCAGTCAGACGCCTCACCAAAAATAATCCCACAAAAATCTCTCTGGGTGTGAGCAGCCCGACCAGGTAGTCTCTCCTAATTTTGTCTCTCCTAAATTTTTGTGGGTGAGTCACCACAGGAGCCTGGCCAGTTAGTCTCTCTCTACTGTAGGTGGGGCAGCCCGGCTAGGTAGTCGCCTCTCTGGGCGGAGCAGCCCGACCAGGTAGTCTCTCTCTGGGTATCTTTGACAACGGCCGACTAAGCACCTCTCCATCCCCTCCCATCAGATCCTCCACTTTCTTAACTTTAGGATCAAGTGAAGTGACCTAAAATTAATGGGAGTAACTGGTACTGTGGTGCTTCGTACGCGGTGCAGCAAGCACACAGAATACGGCTGTGCTCCGACGAGGTACACACTCTCCCTCTCGCTGTCATGTTTCGTATAATGTGTCGTTTAGGTAGGTCATGCTTCGTTTAATCATGCGTCGTCTACTGTCCTAGGTCATGCTTTGTATAATGTGTCGCACCCCCAGTCAGACGCCTCACCAAAAATAATCCCACAAAAATCTCTCTGGGTGGGAGCAGCCCGACCAGGTAGTCTCTCCTAAATTTTGTCTCTCCTAAATTTTTGTGGTTGCATCGCCGCAGGATCCCGGCCAGTTAGTCTCTCTCTACTTTAGGTGGAGCAGCCCGGCCAGGTAGTCGCCTCTCTGAGCGGAACAGCCCGACCAGGTAGTCTCTCTCTGGGTATCCTTGACAACGGCCGACTATGCACCTCTCCATCCCTTCCCATCAGATCCTCCAGTTTCTTAAATTTAGGATCAAGTGAAGTGATCTAAAATTAATGGGAGTAACTGGTACTGTGGTGCTTCGTATGCGGTGCAGCAAGCACACAGAATACGGCTGTGCTCCGACGAGGTACACACTCTCCCTCTCGCAGTCACGTTTCGTTTAATGTGTCGTATAGGTAGGTCATGCTTCGTTTAATCATGCGTCGTCTACTGTCCTTGGTCATGGTTCGTATAATGTGTCGCACCCCCAGTCAGACGCCTAACCAAAAATAATCCCACAAAAATATATCTGGGTGGGAGCAGCCCGACCAAGTAGTCTCTCCTAAATTTTGTCTCTCCTAAATTTTTGTGGGTGCGTCGCCGCAGGAGTCCGGCCAGTTAGTCTCTCTCTACTGTAGGTGGAGCAGCCCGGCCAGGTAGTCGCCTCTCTGGGCGGAGCAGCCCGACCAGGTAGTCTCTCTCTGGGTATCTTTGACAACGGCCCACTAAGCACCTCTCCATTCCTTCCCATCAGATCCTCCACTTTCTTAACTTTAGGATCAAGTGAAGTGACCTAAAAATAATGGGAGTAACTGGTTCTGTGGCGCTTCGTACTTATATTTCGTCGTATAACTAGATCATGCTTCGCATAATGTAAATCGGAAAATAAAGTGGAATTGTTCATGTTTTTATTATATTTGTCCTAGTTGTTACAATTTCTTCTCCTAAATTTGTGTGGGTGAAAGATCGTTTCATAACCCAATCGTGGGCCTGAATACAGTGTCGTGTGTGCCTGTGTTGGCACAGGTGCACCAACACAGGCAAGACGGTGCACCAAGCACATAGAATACGGCGGCGGTGGTTGTGCTCCGACGAGGTACACACTCTCCATCTAGCTGTCACGTTTCGTATAATGCGTCGTATAGCTAGGTCATGCTTCGTTTAATGCGTCGTCTACTATTCTAGGTCATGCTTCGTATAATGTGTCGCACCCCCTGTCAGACGCCTCACCAAAAATAATCCCACAAAAATCTCTCTGGGTGGGTGCAGCCCGACCATGTAGTCTCTCATAAATTTTGTATCTCCTAAATTTTTGTGGGTGTGTCGCCGCAGGAGCCCGGCCAGTTAGTCTCTCTCTACTGTAGGTGGAGCAGCCCGGCCAGGTAGTCGCCTCTCTGAGCGGAGCAGCCCGACCAGGTAGTCTCTCTCTGGGTATCTTTGACAACGGCCGACTAAATACCTCTCAATCCCTTCCCATCAGATCCTCCACTTTCTTAACTTTAGGATCAAGTGAAGTGACCTAAAATTAATGGGAGTAACTGGTACTGTGGTGCTTCGTACTTATAATTCGTCGTATAGCTAGGTCATGCTTCGTATATAATGTAAATCGGAAAATAAAATGGAATTGTTCATGTGTTTCTTTTATTTATCCTTCCTAGTTTTTACAATTTCTTCTCTCGGTGAAAGATGTCGTGGACAAATAATTGACAATTCGATTTCTTTAAATTTTTTCACACACACAAATTTAGACCCTCCCGAAGAAAAAAGGTTCACCGCCAACTCAAGTCGTATATCAGAATTTATTTTGGGTGAGTCGTCTCGGAAGGGCAGTGACCAATATGGTGAGCAAAGAGATGAAAGCCAGAATAGACGAGAGAGTCAGCGATACCGTGTTAAAGGTTAAGGTGGAAATGTTACAATTTCAGATCAAGGGAATGAAATGTGCCTCCCTGGCGGATGCGATTGTTGGGTACTGCGTCGGTGATAAGTTGCACAACCTCCCGCAGGAACATTTGACACTATTGAAGAAAATGTTGGCCATTGAATTAACGACTAATATGTTTGGTCGGTATGCCAAGATACAAGACTTAAAGTTGGCTGAATTATTTAGAAAATCGAACGATACCTTAGAAATTATTCAGAGAGAGCAAGTGATGTGTAACCCCATGTTCTCAGATTTGGACTTCACTCCTCTGGAATATAAGAGCTACAAAGAGAGGAGTAGTTCCGAACGACCGGGCGACGGCGGAGGAGGAGGAGGAAACATGGTTACACATCCGTCACCTTCCTCGACTCACAGAGTCGAGGAGGGCGATAGCGGCGATGCTACAGGTAATGCCGCCGACTTGATGAGGAGTACTTTAGTGGCCATACCCAAGGGCAACGCAACATCACATTTCAGAGGGGGGTACCGTTCCCAAACCTACACACTCTCCCTCTTGATGTCACGTTTCGTATAATGTGTCGTATAGCTAGGTCATGCTTCGTTTAATAATGCGTCGTCTACTGTCCTAGGTCATGCTTCGTATAATGTGCCACACCCCCAGTAAGACGCCTCACCAAAAATAATCCCACAAAAATCTCTCTGGGTTGGAGCAGCCCGACCAGGTAGTCTCTCCTAAATTTTTATGGGTGAGTCGCCGCAGGAGCCCGGCCAGTTAGTCTCTCTCTACTGTCGGTGGAGCAGCCCGGCCAGGTAGTCGCCTCTCTGGGCAGAGCTGCCCGGCCAGGTAGTCTCTCTCTGGGTATCTTTGACAACGGCCGACTAAGCACCTCTTCATCCCCTCCCATCAGATCCTCCACTTTCTTAACTTTAGGATCAAGTGAAGTGACCTAAAATTAATGGGAATAACTGGTACTGTGGTGCTTCGTACTTATAATTCGTCGTATAACTAGGTCATGCTTCGTATAATGTAAATCGGAAAATAAAATGGAATTGTTCATGTTTTTCTTTTATTTGTCCTTCATAGTTTTTTTCAATTTCTTCTCTCGGTGAAAGATGTCGTGGACAAATAATTGACATTAGATTTCTTTAAATTTTTCACACACACAAATTTAGACCCTCCCGAAGAAAAAAGGTTCAGCACCAACTCAAGTCGTATAGCAGAATTTATTTTTGGTGAGTCGTCTGACTTGGGTGGTCGTAGCTCTCGGATCGAAGTATTTCCGATCGATCCCAATTCCACCAACTCACGTTGGACAGCAGAACGTCGCCTAAAGATTTGTGTGTGAAAATCACGACAGGGCCCCGCACAGCGGCGACGCCGCAGCAGCCCGACCAGGTAGTCTCTCTCTAGGTGGAGCAGCCCGGCCAGGTAGTCGCTAGGTCATGCTTCATTTAATGCGTCGTCTACTGTCCTAGGTCATGCTTCGTATAATGTGTCGCACCCCCAGTCAGACGCCTCACCAAAAATAATCCCACAAAAATCTCTCTGGGTGGGAGCAGCCCGACCAGGTAGTCTCTCCTAAATTTTGTCTCTCCTAAATTTTTGTGGGTGTGTCGCCGCAGGACCTGGTCAGTTAGTCTCTCTCTACTGTAGGTGGAGCAGCCCGGCCAGGTAGTCGCCTCTCTGAGTGGAGCAACCCGGCCAGGTAGTCTCTCTCTGGGTATCTATGACAACAGCGGACTAAGCACCTCTCAATCCCCTCCCATCATATCCTCCACTTTCTTAGCTTTAGGATCAAGTGAAGTGACCTAAAAGTAATGGGAGCAACTGGTACTGTGGTGCTTCTTACTTATAATTCGTCGTATAGCTAGGTCATGCTTCGTATAATGTAAATCGGAAAATAAAATGGAATTTTTCATATTTTTCTTTTATTTGTCCTTCCTAGTTTTTACAATTTCTTCTCTCCTTAATTTATGTGGGTGAAAGGTCGTTTCATAACCCAATCGAGGGGCCGAATACGGTCTCGTGTGTGCCTGTTTTGGCACAGGTGCACCAACACAGGCAACACGGTGCAGCAAGCACACAGAATACGGCTGTGCTCCGACGAGGTACACACTCTCCCTCTAGCTGTCACGTTTCGTATAATGTGTCGTATAGCTAGGTCATGCTTCGTTTAATCATGCGTCATCTACTGTCCTAGGTCATGCTTCGTATAATGTGTCGCACCCCCAGTCAGACGCCTCACCAAAAATAATCCCACAAAAATCTCTCTGGGTGTGAGCAGCCCGACCAGGTAGTCTCTCCTAATTTTGTCTCTCCTAAATTTTTGTGGGTGAGTCACCGCAGGAGCCTGGCCAGTTAGTCTCTCTCTACTGTAGGTGGGGCAGCCCGGCTAGGTAGTCGCCTCTCTGGGCGGAGCAGCCCGACCAGGTAGTCTCTCTCTGGGTATCTTTGACAACGGCCGACTAAGCACCTCTCCATCCCCTCCCATCAGATCCTCCACTTTCTTAACTTTAGGATCAAGTGAAGTGACCTAAAATTAATGGGAGTAACTGGTACTGTGGTGCTTCGTACGCGGTGCAGCAAGCACACAGAATACGGCTGTGCTCCGACGAGGTACACTATCTCCCTCTCGCTGTCATGTTTCGTATAATGTGTCGTTTAGGTAGGTCATGCTTCGTTTAATCATGCGTCGTCTACTGTCCTAGGTCATGCTTTGTATAATGTGTCGCACCCCCAGTCAGACGCCTCACCAAAAATAATCCCACAAAAATCTCTCTGGGTGGGAGCAGCCCGACCAGGTAGTCTCTCCTAAATTTTGTCTCTCCTAAATTTTTGTGGTTGCATCGCCGCAGGATCCCGGCCAGTTAGTCTCTCTCTACTTTAGGTGGAGCAGCCCGGCCAGGTAGTCGCCTCTCTGAGCGGAACAGCCCGACCAGGTAGTCTCTCTCTGCGTATCCTTGACAACGGCCGACTATGCACCTCTCCATCCCTTCCCATCAGATCCTCCAGTTTCTTAAATTTAGGATCAAGTGAAGTGATCTAAAATTAATGGGAGTAACTGGTACTGTGGTGCTTCGTATGCGGTGCAGCAAGCACACAGAATACGGCTGTGCTCCGACGAGGTACACACTCTCCCTCTCGCAGTCACGTTTCGTTTAATGTGTCGTATAGGTAGGTCATGCTTCGTTTAATCATGCGTCGTCTACTGTCCTAGGTCATGCTTCGTATAATGTGTCGCACCCCCAGTCAGACGCCTCACCAAAAATAATCCCACAAAAATATATCTGGGTGGGAGCAGCCCGACCAAGTAGTCTCTCCTAAATTTTGTCTCTCCTAAATTTTTGTGGGTGCGTTGCCGCAGGAGTCCGGCCAGTTAGTCTCTCTCTACTGTAGGTGGAGCAGCCCGGCCAGGTAGTCGCCTCTCTGGGCGGAGCAGCCCGACCAGGTAGTCTCTCTCTGGGTATCTTTGACAACGGCCCACTAAGCACCTCTCCATTCCTTCCCATCAGATCCTCCACTTTCTTAACTTTAGGATCAAGTGAAGTGACCTAAAAATAATGGGAGTAACTGGTTCTGTGGTGCTTCGTACTTATATTTCGTCGTATAACTAGATCATGCTTCGCATAATGTAAATCGGAAAATAAAGTGGAATTGTTCATGTTTTTATTATATTTGTCCTAGTTGTTACAATTTCTTCTCTCCTAAATTTGTGTGGGTGAAAGATCGTTTCATAACCCAATCGTGGGCCTGAATACAGTGTCGTGTGTGCCTGTGTTGGCACAGGTGCACCAACACAGGCAAGACGGTGCACCAAGCACATAGAATACGGCGGCGGTGGTTGTGCTCCGACGAGGTACACACTCTCCCTCTAGCTGTCACGTTTCGTATAATGCGTCGTATAGCTAGGTCATGCTTCGTTTAATGCGTCGTCTACTATTCTAGGTCATGCTTCGTATAATGTGTCGCACCCCCAGTCAGACGCCTCACCAAAAATAATCCCACAAAAATCTCTCTGGGTGGGTGCAGCCCGACCATGTAGTCTCTCATAAATTTTGTATCTCCTAAATTTTTGTGGGTGTGTCGCCGCAGGACCTGGTCAGTTAGTCTCTCTCTACTGTAGGTGGAGCAGCCCGGCCAGGTAGTCGCCTCTCTGAGTGGAGCAACCCGGCCAGGTAGTCTCTCTCTGGGTATCTATGACAACAGAGGACTAAGCACATCTCCATCGCCTCCCATCAGATCCTCCACTTTCTTAACTTTAGGATCAAGTGAAGTGACCAAAAAGTAATGGGAGTAACTGGTACTGTGGTGCTTCTTACTTATAATTCGTCGTATAGCTAGGTCATGTTTCGTATAATGTAAATCGGAAAATAAAATGGAATTTTTAATATTTTTCTTTTATTTGTCCTTCCTAGTTTTTACAATTTCTTCTCTCCTAAATTTTTGTGGGTGAAAGATCGTTTCATAACCCAATCGAGGGGCCGAATATGATCTCCTGTGTGCCTGTGTTGGCACAGGTGCACCAACACAGGCAACACGGTGCAGCAAGCACACAGAATACGGCTGTGCTCCGACGAGGTACACACTCTCCCTCTCGCTGTCACGTTTCGTATAATGTGTCGTATAGCTAGGTCATGCTTCGTTTAATCATGCGTCATCTACTGTCCTAGGTCATGCTTCGTATAATGTGTCGCAGCCCCAGTCAGACGCCTCACCAAAAATAATCCCACAAAAATCTCTCTGGGTGGGAGCAGCCCGACCAGGTAGTCTCTCCTAATTTTGTCTCTCCTAAATTTTTGTGGGTGAGTCACCGCAGGAGCCTGGCCAGTTAGTCTCTCTCTACTGTAGGTGGGGCAGCCCGGCCAGGTAGTCGCCTCTCTGGGCGGAGCAGCCCGACCAGGTAGTCTCTCTCTGGGTATCTTTGACAACGGCCGACTAAGCACCTCTCGATCCCCTCCCATCAGATCCTCCACTTTCTTAACTTTAGGATCAAGTGAAGTGACCTAAAATGAATGGGTGTAACTGGTACTGTGGTGCTTCGTACGCAGTGCAGCAAGGACACAGAATACGGCTGTGCTCCGACGAGGTACACACTCTCCCTCTCGCTGTCACGTTTCGTATAATGTGTCGTATAGGTAGGTCATGCTTCGTTTAATCATGCGTCCTCTACTGTCCTAGGTTATGCTTCGTATAATGTGTCGCACCCCCAGTCAGACGCCTCACCAATAATAATCCCACAAAAATCTCTCTGGGTGGGAGCAGCCCGACCAGGTAGTCTCTCCTAAATTTTGTCTCTCCTAAATGTTTGTGGGTGCGTCGCCGCAGGAGCCCGGCCAGTTAGTCTCTCTCTACTGTAGGTGGAGCAGCCCGGCCAGGTAGTCGCCTCTCTGGGCGGAGCAGCCCGGCCAGGTAGTCGCCTCTCTGGGTGGAGCAGCCCGACCAGGTAGTCTCTCTCTGGATATCTTTGATAATGGCCGACTAAGCACCTCTCCATCCCTTCCCATTAGATCCTCCACTTTCTTAACTTTAGGATCAAGTGAAGTGACCTAAAATTAATGGGAGTAACTGGTACTGTGGTGCTTCGTACGCGGTGCAGCAAGCACACAGAATACGGCTGTGCTCCGACGAGTTACACACTCTCCCTCTCGCTGTCACGTTTCGTATAATGTATCGAATAGGTAGGCCATGCTTCGTTTAATCATGCGTCGTCTACTGTCCAATGTCATGCTTTGTATAATGTGTCGCACCCCCAGTCAGACGCCTCACCAAAAATAATCCCACAAAAATCTCTCTGGGTGGGAGCAGCCCGACCAGGTAGTCTCTCCTAAATTTTGTCTCTCCTAAATTTTTGTGGGTGAATCGCCACAGGAGCCCGGCCAGTTAGTCTCTCTCTACTTTAGGTGGAGCAGCCCGGCCAGGTAGTCGCCTCTCTGAGCGGAGCAGCCCGACCAGGTAGTCTCTCTCTGGGTATCCTTGACAACGGCCGACTATGCACCTCTCCATCCCTTCCCATCAGATCCTCCAGTTTCTTAAATTTAGGATCAAGTGAAGTGATCTAAAATTAATGGGAGTAACTGGTACTGTGGTGCTTCGTATGCGGTGCAGCAAGCACACAGAATACGGCTGTGCTCCGACGAGGTACACACTCTCCCTCTCGCAGTCACGTTTCGTTTAATGTGTCGTATAGGTAGGTCATGCTTCGTTTAATCATGCGTCGTCTAATGTCCTAGGTCATGCTTCCTATAATGTGTCGCACCCCCAGTCAGACGCCTCACCAAAAATAATCCCACAAAAATATATCTGGGTGGGAGCAGCCCGACCAAGTAGTCGCTCCTAAATTTTGTCTCTCCTAAATTTTTGTGGGTGCGTCGCCGCAGGAGTCCGGCCAGTTAGTCTCTCTCTACTGTAGGTGGAGCAGCCCGGCCAGGTAGTCGCCTCTCTGGGCGGAGCAGCCCGACCAGGTAGTCTCTCTCTGGGTATCTTTGACAACGGCCGACTAAGCACCTCTCCATTCCTTCCCATCAGATCCTCCACTTTCTTAACTTTAGGATCAAGTGAAGTGACCTAAAAATAATGGGAGTAACTGGTTCTGTGGTGATTCGTACTTATATTTCGTCGTATAACTAGGTCATGCTTCGCATAATGTAAATCGGAAAATAAAGTGGAATTGTTCATGTTTTTATTATATTTGTCCTAGTTGTTACAATTTCTTCTCTCCTAAATTTTTGTGGGTGAAAGATCGTTTCATAACCCAATCGAGGGGCTGAATACGGTGTCGTGTGTGCCTGTTTTAGCACAGGTGCACCAACACAGGCAAGACGGTGCACCAAGCACATAGAATACGGCGGCGGTGGTTGTGCTCCGACGAGGTACACACTCTCCATCTCGCTGTCACGTTTCGTATAATGCGTCGTATAGCTAGGTCATGCTTCGTTTAATGCGTCGTCTACTATTCTAGGTCATGCTTCGTATAATGTGTCGCACCCCCAGTCAGACGCCTCACCAAAAATAATCCCACAAAAATCTCTCTGGGTGGGTGCAGCCCGACCCGGTAGTCTCTCATAAATTTTGTATCTCCTAAATTTTTGTGGGTGTGTCGCCGCAGGATCCCGGCCAGTTAGTCTCTCTCTACTGTAGGTGGAGCAGCCCGGCCAGGTAGTCGCCTCTCTGAGCGGAGCAGCCCGACCAGGTAGTCTCTCTCTGGGTATCTTTGACAACGGCCGACTAAGCACCTCTCAATCCCTTCCCATCAGATCCTCCACTTTCTTAACTTTAGGATCAAGTGAAGTGACCTAAAAATAATGGGAGTAACTGGTACTGTGGTGCTTCGTACTTATAATTCGTCGTATAGCTAGGTCATGCTTCGTATATAATGTAAATCGGAAAATAAAATGGAATTGTTCATGTGTTTCTTTTATTTATCCTTCCTAGTTTTTACAATTTCTTCTCTCGGTGAAAGATGTCGTGGACAAATAATTGACAATTCGATTTCTTTAAATTTTTCACACACACAAATTTAGACCCTCCCGAAGAAAAAAGGTTCACCGCCAACTCAAGTCGTATAGCAGAATTTATTTTGGGTGAGTCGTCTCGGAAGGGCAGTGACCAATATGGCGAGCAAAGAGATGAAAGCCAGAATAGACGAGAGAGTCAACGATACCGTGTTAAAGGTGACGGTGGAAATGTTACGATTTCAGATCAAGGGAATGAAATGTGCCTCCCTGGCGGATGCGATTGTTGGGTACTGCGTCGGTGATAAGTTGCACAACCTCCCGCAGGAACATTTGACTCTATTGAAGAAAATGTTGGCCATTGAATTAACGGCTAATATGTTTGGTCGGTATGCCAAGATACAAGACTTAAAGTCGGCTGAATTATTTAGAAAATCGAACGATACCTTAGAAATTATTCAGAGAGAGCAAGTCATGTGTAACCCCATGTTCTCAGATTTGGACTTCACTCCTCTGGAATATAAGAGCTACAAAGAGAGGAGTAGTTCCGAACGACCGGGCGACGGCGGAGGAGGAGGAGGAAACATGGTTACACATCCGTCACCTTCCTCGACTCACAGAGTCGAGGAGGGCGATAGCGGCGATGCTACAGGTAATGCCGCCGACTTGATGAGGAGTACTTTAGTGGCCATACCCAAGGGCAACGCAAGATCACATTTCAGAGGGGGGTACCGTTCCCAAACCTACACACTCTCCCTCTTGATGTCACGTTTCGTATAATGTGTCGTATAGCTAGGTCATGCTCCGTTTAATCATGCGTCGTCTACTGTCCTAGGTCATGCTTCGTATAATGTTTCGCACCCCCAGTAAGACGCCTCACCAAAAATAATCCCACAAAAATCTCTCTGGGTGGGAGCAGCCCGACCAGATAGTCTCTCCTAAATTTTTATGGGTGAGTCGCCGCAGGAGTCCGGCCAGTTAGTCTCTCTCTACTGTCAGTGGAGCAGCCCGGCCAGGTAGTCGCCTCTCTGGGCAGAGCTGCCCGGCCAGGTAGTCTCTCTCTGGGTATCTTTGACAATGGCCGACTAAGCACCTCTTCATCCCCTCCCATCAGATCCTCCAGTTTCTTAACTTTAGGATCAAGTGAAGTGAACTAAAATTAATGGGAATAACTGGTACTGTGCTGCTTCGTACTTATAATTCGTCGTATAACTAGGTCATGCTTCGTAAAATGTAAATCGGAAAATAAAATGGAATTGTTCATGTTTTTCTTTTATTTGTCCTTCCTAGTTTTTTCAATTTCTTCTCTCGGTGAAAGATGTCGTGGACAAATAATTGACATTAGATTTCTTTAAATTTTTCACACACACAAATTTAGACCCTCCCGAAGAAAAAAGGTTCAGCACCAACTCAAGTCGTATAGCAGAATTTATTTTTGGTGAGTCGTCTGACTGGGGTGGTCGTAGCTCTCGGATCGAAGTATTTCCGATCGATCCCAATTCCACCAACTCACGTTGGACAGCAGAACGTCGCCTAAAGATTTGTGTGTGAAAATCACGACAGGGACTCGCACAGCGGCGACGCCGCAGCAGCCCGACCAGGTAGTCTCTCTCTAGGTGGAGCAGCCTGGCCAGGTAGTCGCTAGGTCATGCTTCGTTTAATGCGTCGTATACTGTCCTAGGTCATGCTTCGTATAATGTGTCGCACCCCCAGTCAGACGCCTCACCAAAAATAATCCCACAAATATCTCTCTGGGTGGGAGCAGCCCGACCAGGTAGTCTTTCCTAAATTTTGTCTCTCCTAAATTTTTGTGGGTGTGTCGCCGCAGGACCTGGCCAGTTAGTCTCTCTCTACTGTAGGTGGAGCAGCCTGGCCAGGTAGTCGCCTCTCTGAGTGGAGCAACCCGGCCAGGTAGTCTCTCTCTGGGTATCTATGACAACAGCGGACTAAGCACCTCTCAATCCCCTCCCATCAGATCCTCCACTTTCTTAGCTTTAGGATCAAGTGAAGTGACCTAAAAGTAATGGGAGTAACTGGTACTGTAGTGCTTCTTACTTATAATTCGTCGTATAGCTAGGTCATGCTTCGTATAATGTAAATCGGAAAATAAAATGGAATTTTTCATATTTTTCTTTTATTTGTCCTTCCTAGTTTTTACAATTTCTTCTCTCCTTAATTTATGTGGGTGAAAGATCGT
This sequence comes from Paralithodes platypus, assembly GCA_032716605.1. Taxonomy (NCBI): domain Eukaryota; kingdom Metazoa; phylum Arthropoda; class Malacostraca; order Decapoda; family Lithodidae; genus Paralithodes; species Paralithodes platypus. Next base: position 23,390,311 of record CM064540.1, read on the forward strand.
TTCATAAACCCAATCGAGGGGCCGAATACGGTCTTGTGTGTGCCTGTGTTGGCACAGGTGCACCAACACAGGCAACACGGTTCAGCAAGCACACAGAATATGGCTGTGCTCCGATGAGGTACAAACTCTCCCTCTAGCTGTCACGTTTCGTATAATGTGTCGTATAGCTAGGTCATGCTTCGTTTAATCATGCGTCGTCTACAGTCCTAGGTCATGCGTCGTATAATGTGTCGCACACCCAGTCAGACGCCTCACCAAAAATAATCCCACAAAAATCTCTCTGGGTGGGAGCAGCCCGACCAGGTAGTCTCTCCTAAATTTTGTCTCTCCTAAATTTTTGTGGGTGTATCGCCGCAGGAGCCCGGCCAGTTAGTCTCTCTCTACTGTCGGTGGAGCAGCCCGGCCAGGTAGTCGCCTCTCTGGGCAGAGCTGCCCGGCCAGGTAGTCTCTCTCTGGGTATCTTTGACAACGGCC
>CM064540.1:23390884-23408384 GCA_032716605.1 Paralithodes platypus
TTGCATACGTATGCATTGAGCATCGGCATGCTCGAAATAACACTTGTCTTCTTTTTCAAGAAGAAAATGTATATATATATATCTATATATATATATACAGTGTATTAATAAATAAAATCCATACCACAGCACATATTACCACTAATACACTCATCGTTCCAAATGAAAAGCGAATTATTAGAATTATGTATTTAATCATATAGATGACATAATTATACGCCGAAAAAGTTCAGTATAATTAAAATGCCCCAGAACAAGAAGCCCACCACAGAAGCCACGAGCGAACACCACACAGAAACACCCGGAAGAAAGGTCCACAGAACGAAAGGACCAGCTGACCGAGCCCGCCATTCCAGGCAGGCCCAAGCCCGCAGGGCTAAACAGCTCCAGGACACACCCATTTACCTTTTCTAAAACCGACCATTTTCCACACCTCACGTACACTAACCCCTCGTGTCCTACACTTATTAACTACAAAGATGATGAACAGGAATATACATTCATATTAAAAACACCCATGCCTGTCCCGACGTTGAGCCAATGCCAACACATCAGACAGCCATAATTATATCTATGTATGTTCTTGCATCCGAGAAGTAGATGTTATATATCTTTTTAAAACACCCACGCTGTCCCTAGATCTCTTATATCATTTTCCATGACGAGTATAGATATATGTAACCCGTGCTCAGTCGCCCCTTGCATTGCTCCTCTAGTAACTAAGTATTAATATTAACATTCCCTAACATCTTGTCTTGCCAGACCCATCCCCCCATAAATCTATGTATGCAACCCTCAGGTTAAGTATTTTTATCCGCCATTGTGTTCACCTTTTTCAATTTACTTTCCACAATTGTCATAGACGTCTTCCCCTTGCCTCCTTCGTATCCACAGTCCACACTACGCCAATTGACTTCGTGTCTTACACCTCTTACCCCAACCAGAGATTATATAAGATAACCTGGTTATCAGTATCTGTCATAAGTACCCCGAAACAATAACTAAGTACCCCTACGAACTGCCACTGTGGTTGGTATTTTATATTTAATAGAAAACGCAGTTCCCAGGGCCAACTAATAGTATCCATAACCCTCTGACTGATCACATAACTCTAATCTTTTCCAGACTCATATACCACCCCATAGTTGCATTCCCCGGTAGCATTTGGCTAACGTATTCTATTGCCTTTTCAAACTTCCATATCAATTGTAGCCTAATGCCACCCCCACGCCCAGGTACCTTAGGGCCAAAATTTCCCTGTAGCCCTTCGAAGCTCCCCCCCCTCTCAATAAGAAAACCCCGCTTCTCGACTCTTGTCCGACCTAGCCTCTCTCTCATACCTCTTGAAGATCCTTGAATTGTCCGTTACTAACGCTCTCCAACCTTTTATATATATACTCCTATCCAGCCTACCTTCACTTAGTAGGCCAGAACAACATTAGAACTTTACTAGCCCCTTGCATGCCATCTATTCTCTTATAACACATTCACAACCCTGCACCCAATGGTCGTCGGTGCGAGGCTAGCCGCCCCGCCAGTAACTAACTTCTATTGTCATACTTCCAGATAAATGTGGCAGAGTTAGCAACCCAGTCTCCACCATATCCAGCAAACCCTACAATTAACAACCAGCCGAGTAAAACCAGCTAGCTAAGGCACCTTCGGTTTTGGTATTAAAGACACTCACATCTGTCTCATACACAGAGGGTTATTACAAACACTGGTGATATGGCAAGCCCCTAGCCACAGCCGCCGGACGACTATATCAGAGAGGGCGCCCAGCTCCCCCTTTTTGCCCACCCGAGGAGGGAGACCCCCACCCCCGCGGAGGTATACCTGGCCCCTGTTTTGACTCTCGAGTCATTGCCAGGTAGCACAGGAATTCTTCCTATCAATGAACTAACCATGAATGACTAACACCTTTACTAACCTCTATTACCTCACAATAAACCATTTACCTTTCTTGCATGCTCTGATCACTAAATTAGCACCTCAGCTATACCATAGAATGAAGATTGAACAATCTAGAGAGACACTCCTATCACAGCTGTCCCCATCCTCCTCGCAAAGTAGATCCAGTCTCTCTCCCCTAAATACGTCCAGTATAGCCAAATAGTACCTCTTACTAAGGCTCAGTTATATGAAAATATAAAGGCTTCCTATCGCCCTGTGCCACAACAGTAAATACCATCTTACCTAGTCCCCATATCTATTGAGAGCTCAATTAAGTCCATAAGACTCGAGATCCCTACTGTCTGCAGGGTCCAGAACCGAGCCTATAAATCTACCTCCCGCCCCCAGTCAAATCAGTTGAAAGCTAGACACCAACCAGTGGTCACTACCCTGCAGTTTACCTCTAGCTCTGCCCTTGTGTTGTTCCGGAGTTGAGAGATTCCAGATCCGGCAGACTCCGTGGCAGAGAAGACTGATAGAAGCATCTGTCCATGTACAAGTCCTAACGTGCACCTTATAACCCTCGCACAAATTCGTGGGTATATAAGTGTGTAGCCAGCAACGATCATCAAGAGATCCGACTTGAGAACTTCCTACATTTTGGACCATCTGGACGGCCGAGGAACCAGTCGTTAGCCCCCAACATCACCGGAAGCAAGATAACCAGAGCCAGATCTACCCATACTATTCAAGATTCATGTTACTAGTACTAAGTGTTATAGTACTAGCTTGATACGCACCTATTAACTTTCTATAAAGTGGCTAAGACCTTGCCCAGTGTAATTCATATTTAACCATTCCATTTGGGACGTACTAAGCGATCAGTGTTTTTTTATTAACAGGCGACCTTGACTCTCGTAATTACCTTATTCAGATATTAAAACTCTAGTGATATCTAACGTTCGCCCACTGATTCGTGTTCTACATATTTCTGCCTTAAGAATATCAAACTTAGTTCAGTACCCCCATGAGGTTGCTAGAGATTTCCGTGTTCTATAATATACACGTCTAATCCTAACTGTGAGTTGCTACGTGGGCACGCGACCAGCCAGCAAGAGGTAAAATCAGTGACAGTGAATTATACGAATATATTGAGGTCTTCCAGTAAAATATAAACTTGCTAATTAAACCCGTGATCAGAAGAATATACCTGAACGTTGGAAGTGGGAGACTAGGCTCCATCCAAATCCGCAAATGCTAGCAGTTCCCTTCTATCATTTGTTTTGTGCAAATATAACTATCTTTCTATGCTCTTTATTTCTTTATTTCAATAAACGTGAACTTGTGTCGTGTTACTGTGTTTATTTTGTGTTCTCTATTCCTCATACCTTGTATTGTGCATGCAGCCTTCTATACCCAGTCATTCAGAACTCACATTACCCAAGTTAAACCTGTAGAAAAACAGGGCATAACATTGGCGGCAGCGGTGGTTCTTGATTCGGATAAAAGGTTGCATTACATTGCAAGTTTGGAACAGCTAGAACACGAGAACATCATGGCGCAACCTAACTACGTTTTCATCCCAAATTATGAGGAAACAAATTATGGGATCGAAGTATTCATGGACATAGTGAAATCCTTAGTTGACATTACTTATACCACGGACGCACATAAAATAGCCGTAACATTACCACACCTGGGAAAAGCCGTTTCCCTGGTGGCCTATCAAGTGCGCGCTGATCTCACCTGGAACGAATTTCGCACAATAGTGATAGAAGCCATTAAACCTTCGTTGGGCGTTTTCGTGGCCCACACCCGTATCCTAGACACGAAATTCGAAGGCGATCTAGATGCCACAGTCAGTAAGCTTGCCCAACACATAAAAAATTCTTTCCCCACGTTGACCAAAATCCAACAAGAACAGCAAATTCTGGTCAACCTTGTGTCAATATTGCCCTCAGCAGTAAAAGACCATTTCCGGGTGCACGATTTCGTCGAATACAAAAAAGACCTCATCACGATCCGACGTATTTTGGCCGTGCGCACAGAAGCACCCACCCAAATCGCTGCAATCAAGAGGTTTCCCACGCACCCGCAGCAAACCAACCACCAAAACCCCAAGAATGCCTACCCAGCCTCATCTTTCAACAACAGACCCACCTACCCTTCCGGCAAGCCCCAACCCAGTAGACCCCGGTTCCAACCGTCCCAGCCACGCAGAATCTTCAACCGGAACAGCAACTACAACACCTACCAAAGTAAAAATCCTACCTTAGTCATTATCAACCCCTATGAATTCCCTGCCTGTAATGCTCAGTGTGCCCTCCACCAAATTCGTGACTCTGCCAAACCTCGCCCCTCTACTCCTCGCATTTCTGTAATGAAGAGGAGTGGGGACAAGAGGAAGAAATTGCCCCCCATACCATGACCTCAGATGATACCGAGGAAACCCTGGAAGAGGTAGATACCGACCCCCAGGATTTTTAAAGTATCCCCCGCCCACGATGGGCTCGGCGGGGGACGCCATAACTAGTCGCACTGCCCCCATTTATTACATGGCCAAAATCAAGGACATTCCTGTCCGCTTGCTAATCGACACGGGAGCTGCCAAGTCATGTTTGTTCAAATCTTACTATGAAAAACATCCCCGACGATTTGGCCCTTTGTTAAACACCAAAACAGAACTCATCTCAGCTGCTGATACTTACTTAAATCTCCTAGGAGACACTTTACCCCTATCAGTAACCACTCCTGGCCCCCATGCTCGTTGTTATCACACATTTACAGTATTTTCCTCCAACTGTAAACATTATGATGGTTTCCTTGGACTTGACCTCCTTCAAAAACTAGAGGCCCAGATTGACTGCGGCCAAAGGCTGATCTCATTCAAAAACAAATTCCAGCCCAAAGCCTCTGACAAACCAATCACGCAGAAACCCATTCCCAAAAAGAAAAAACAACCTCCCCCCCAACAAAACCTGATTCAGGGTTACCAAGTTGCAGCTAGCACTAAGGTTACTCCTAAAACCCCCCCTTGCCCCGAGATCTCTCAAAACCTCACTCAATTCAGTAAAAAAATGCCTCAACAAACGAAAGAAGACAAGTCCAAGCAACTCCCCCTCGGTAATCCCCTCAATTCTCGTAACTCTGCCCAGAATAAATCCTCCCATGTTTTCAGGACAGACTCTGATATATGTAACCCTAATTCTATCCAATGTTTATGTACACATGTTTCCAGAGAAAATGCCGACCAATGTACCCAACAATGTTTCCCCCATGCCCCCAGAAATGTTAACAACCCCAAATCAATACACCAGTCCTACACCAATAACCCATGTTCTACACCTAACTTTTTCCCCACCAACCCTCCGCAGTCCCCCCAGCAAATCCCGTTTTCTAACTCGCTCACCTCGCACCCTTCTGAACCGCCCGCACGCGCCGTTAATCCCCCCCTCACGCGTGACCCCCACCAAAGTGGCCTTGCCCCCCTTATAAGTACCAAGCACCTGCTCGCCAGTCAATCCCCCACCATCATTAGCCCAGCGGTAGTTCAGGATAAATGCCAAATTCCCCCCACCATCAAAAATGGGTGAACCTGCGGCCCATACCCCAAACTCACATGGTATTTTCCCCCACTAACACATCCCCCAACCCCCATCGCTGCCTCTTACAACCCGCCATCATTTCCCGCTCGTATCAACCACATTCTCGTGGCTAATATCTCAGAGGAACCCCTGACATTACCGAAAGGTCTCATTATAGGAGATCTCGAAACTTTCGATGACCTCCCCATACATTGTAACGACACCCCTACCAGCCTCCAATTGCCCCCTCTTCCTGAGACACTATCTGACCACCAAAAGAACGGCATGTACGACCTACTGATGGAATTCAGTGACGTCTTTGCCCAACAACCCACCGAAATCGGACAGACGGATGTAGAACAACACATCATTAACACCACAGGCCCCCCCATACGACAACCATCCCGTAGAAAGAACCCCATACAACGTCAGGAAGAGGAACGCCAAGTCCAGGAAATGTTAGAGGCCGGGATTGCCACCCCGTCCATTAGCCCCTGGTCTTCCCCTGTTGTCTTAGTCAAAAAGAAAGATGGGACAACCCGTTTTTGCGTCGACTACAGGAGGTTAAATGACATAACCATTAAAGACGCTACGCCCTTACCCCGAATAGACGATTCCCTTGACTCCCTATACGGATCCAAATGGTTCACTACCCTCGACTTGCAAGCAGGGTATTGGCAAGTGCCTATCAAGGCCGAGGACCAAAAGAAAACAGCATTTTCCACTAGTGGTGGCCATCACTATGAATTTAACGTCCTACCTTTTGGCCTCTGTAACGGACCCGCCACTTTCTCCCGTTTGATGGAAACGGTATTGCATGGCCTAACCTGGGAAACCTGCCTAGCCTATCTGGACGATATTATTGTGTACTCTCCAACCTGGGAAGAACACCTCCTCAGGTTGAGACAAGTCCTGCAAAGAATCCGAGCCGCCGGGTTGAAATTAAAACCCTCAAAGTGCGTGATTGCCCGGAATAAGGTAGATTTTCTCGGACACGTGATATCTGAACATGGTATTGCGCCAGACCCAAAGAAACTTCAAGCCATACAAAACCAAACCCCACCCACCACGGTTAAAGGAGTACGTTCGTTTCTAGGTTTAGCCACGTACTACAGACGTTTCGTCCCCCACTTTGCCACCATAGCCAGACCCCTCCACCAACTTACCCACAAAGACACCCCGTTCGACTGGACACCTGAAAGAGACCTCGCGTTTAACACTTTGAAACAAAAGCTAATCCAAGCCCCTATTGTCGTTTTCCCTGACTACCAGAAACCTTTCCGTCTTTATACCGACGTATCTCTGTACGCCATAGGTGCAGTATTAGCTCAAAATAGAGATGGAAAGGAACATGTGATAGCGTATGCCAGCTGCACACTCACCCCACCCCAACAGAATTACGCAGCCACCAAGAGAGAGTGCTTAGGGATCATTTGGGCACTCAGCCACTTCCGGTCATTTGTGTTAGGCGCAAAACTCGAAATAATTACCGACCATCAATCTTTACAATGGCTGCGTAGGTGCGAAACCAACTCAGCCATTTTGGTACGTTGGAGAGAGACACTAGAGGACTACGACTTTACAATACAATATCGTCCCGGCAAACTCCATACTAATGCAGACGCCCTGTCACGTTTGCCAGTACCAAAAGACCCCCCCACCAACCTAGCCGCCTTACAAAACACTCAATTGGTATCTACCCCCACCTCCCGACAGAATGCCCCCCCAGCCCCCTCCCTAATTCAATCTTGGGAAGCACGAATCAGACCCCCCTGGATACCGTTAAACGTCTTCAGGAGACTGACTCGCTGGGGAGATCAACTTGCCACAGACACTGGTCACATAATCTTGGACCCCACCATAGCCCATGACTACATGATTGCCATCCACGAGGGAAACGGCATACACCTTGGACAAAAGAAATGTTAAAGATCTTCACAGACCAATACTGGACCCCCAACCCCTCCAAAATTGCACAACGAGTGACAGAATCCTGCAAACCGTGTTTATTGGGAAAGGATAGATCACGCACCCCAGGCCCAGCTGGTACCATTTCTGCCAACAAACCGTTCCAAGTCCTATCCCTCGACATCATGGGCCCGTTCCCTTCTTACGCTGGCAACCGCTATATCGTCACATTTGTAGACGTATATTCAAAATTTCTAATAGCCTGCCCAGTTAAAGACCACACAGCCACCACAGTCGCCACACTGCTTGCCACCGAAGTGTTCCCTATATTCGGCCTTCCCCTTGCTCTTCTATCGGACAATGCCCCTGAGTTTAGTGGACACGTTTGGCAACAATTCACCCAACAATGCGGTATCAAGATTAAACACTCATCCCCGTACTGGCCTCAAGGAAATGCTATCTGCGAACGCAGCCATCGCACCATCAACAACCAGTTACGTACAAGAATGATTGCTCTTAATACCTCAGACTGGCCATCACAACTAAAAATGATACAGTGGGGTATGAACACCTGTCCTCGGGAAGACGGTATTTCCCCTCATGAACGTGTTTACGGTGTACCCCCCCTGTTACTGCCATTCCACCACCACGCTCACCTTCCCTCCACCACCTCCACAATTGACCCATTGCAACATCTGCAAAACACCCTCCATACCGCCCGGATCTGTCAAGACACCAAAACTGACAACATCGATGAAAAAAACCCTTTCGCCATCCATGACACCGTAATGGTAGCCAACCTCCCTATCACCAACAAGTTAGGCCCTCGCTATGTCGGACCCTACACCGTAATACAAGTCCCAAATGCCTTTCAAGTCACCATCGACTATCACGGCGTAACTCGCACGCTCCGAACTAGATTCGTCCGAGCGTTTAAACCTCTAAAGCCACAAGACATTACCCCACCCCACACGTCCGACCCTAAAGTAAATACCCCTACTCACCCCCTCACTCACGCTACGAATATTCCCATACAAACCCCTAAGGACCTAAGCCCTCCAGCACCGAACCGACAAATCTTTTCTCACCATACCCCCCCAACTAACCTCCACAAACCCCAAGCCCCCAATATCACACCCTCTTCCACCATGACACCTTCTTTCACTTCTGATAGTCAAGTTCCTCCCCAACTTATCCAAGTACAAAAACCTCCACCCACAACCCCGACCACAACAGAAACCCTCCCGTCTAGCCCTGACATACCTCCACCAGGCACCACAGTGAGAAAACCACCACCGCCACCCCAAACCAAGTACACACCCAACCGCACCACACAATCTACCTCAGTAACCTCACGCTACAACTTACGCCCACGACAAACATCGTTTAAAACCTCCAGAAAACACACCCTACTAACCAAGTTCCGTAGGGCTGCCAGACCACACTCCTCCTCCTCCTCCTCCTCCTCTTCTTCTTCTTCGTCGAATTCTCCCCCACAAAGGGAAAGAAGACGAATAATCACCAGCAAATCACCAACCTCATCAAACAACACACGCCCCTACCCCCAACCCTCCAACTTAAATCTACACTCCTTACCCACCCGTCTAGCCCCCCCCGCATCCGCCCCTTTCCCCTCCACGATCCCCACCACCCCCCCCACACACCGACCAACCTCCTCATCTCACAGAACCCCCAACCAACCCCCCCCTAAGAAACCCCCCCCCAAAGTCACCCCCGAGAAAACTCCCACATGTCATTTACCTATAAAACATGCTTCCCCTCACTATAAAACAATCGTCGAGCGACTCAAGTCCCACGACAAACATCTACCTTCCCACCAGGACCGCCAGAGGTAGAATAATCAACAGACCCATCAGATTTAAAGACAGCGATACAAAAATAACACCCCGTTCTGACACTAAGGACCCAAGCCACACAACACACACACCCCCTCCTTCCCACACACCTCCTTCACCCACCTTACCTACACCGATTTTGCGCATTGCCTCACTATATATTCCCAACCTACAACACCGCCTAAGAAAACCAAATACAACCCAGACTCGCATTCCCCCTTCGTCCCCAGCCCTGTTGTCACGCGCGAATCCCCTTTCGGTTAGTAACCCATTCACCACACTAAACAGACTTCCTGTCTACCCCACACACCTCACTCCGACCCCCACGGGGGAAAGCTACAAACCATTCATACGAAAGGTTAAAGTAAAGACCCCCACTGGACACTTCGCCCGTGTACCACACCCACACCAAGCCCGGGCAGCCGCCCGCCACAACACAGAGGACACATTCTTACAGGTATACATTGACCTGCAAAAGAAACCTGACCGTCGCTCTCGTGTTTGGTGGAACTTTCTAAATACCCTGAAAATGACCCACCATTACTATGATTCTTTTAACTTCACCCTTGAGGCTCGAGGACGAGCCTATAATGAAGGAGAGGGAAGTAAAATGCCCCAGAACAAGAAGCCCACCACAGAAGCCACGAGCGAACACCACACAGAAACACCCGGAAGAAAGGTCCACAGAACGAAAGGACCAGCTGACCGAGCCCGCCATTCCAGGCAGGCCCAAGCCCGCAGGGCTAAACAGCTCCAGGACACACCCATTTACCTTTTCTAAAACCGACCATTTTCCACACCTCACGTACACTAACCCCTCGTGTCCTACACTTATTAACTACAAAGATGATGAACAGGAATATACATTCATATTAAAAACACCCATGCCTGTCCCGACGTTGAGCCAATGCCAACACATCAGACAGCCATAATTATATCTATGTATGTTCTTGCATCCGAGAAGTAGATGTTATATATCTTAGAAGTTAAAGCACCCACGCTGTCCCTAGATCTCTTATATCATTTTCCATGACGAGTATAGATATATGTAACCCGTGCTCAGTCGCCCCTTGCATTGCTCCTCTAGTAACTAAGTATTAATATTAACATTCCCTAACATCTTGTCTTGCCAGACTAAGCTTCTGAAGACCCATCCCCCCATAAATCTATGTATGCAACCCTCAGGTTAAGTATTTTTATCCGCCATTGTGTTCACCTTTTTCCATTTACTTTCCACAATTGTCATACGTCTTCCCCTTGCCTCCTTCGTATCCACAGTCCACACTACGCCAATTTACTTCGTGTCTTACACCTCTTACCCCAACCAGAGATTATATAAGATAACCTGGTTATCAGTATCTGTCATAAGTACCCCGAAACAATAACTAAGTACCCCTATGAACTGCCACTGTGGTTGGTATTTTATATTTAATAGAAAACGCAGTTCCCAGGGCCAACTAATAGTATCCATAACCCTCTGACTGATCACATAACTCTATCTTTTCCAGACTCATATACCACCCCATAGTTGCATTCCCCGGTAGCATTTGGCTAACGTATTCTACTGCCTTTTCAAACTTCCATATCAATTGTAGCCTAATGCCACCCCCACGCCCAGGGACCTTAGGGGCCAAATTTCCCTGTAGCCCTTGAACTCTCCCCCCCCTCTCATTAAGACACCCGCGCTTCTCGACTCTTGTCCGACCTAGCCTCTCTCTCATACCTCTTGAAGATCCTTGAATTGTCCGTTACTAACGCTCTCCAACCTTTTATATATATACTCCTATCCAGCCTACCTTCACTTAGTAGGCCAGAACAACATTAGAACTTTACTAGCCCCTTGCATGCCATCTATTCTCTTATAACACATTCACAACCCTGCACCCAATGGTCGTCGGTGCGAGGCTAGCCGCCCCGCCAGTAACTAACTTCTATTGTCATACTTCCAGATAAATGTGGCAGAGTTAGCAACCCAGTCTCCACCATATCCAGCAAACCCTACAATTAACAACCAGCCGAGTAAAACCAGCTAGCTAAGGCACCTTCGGTTTTGGTATTAAAGACACTCACATCTGTCTCATACACAGAGGGTTATTACAAACACTGGTGATATGGCAAGCCCCTAGCCACAGCCGCCGGACGACTATATCAGAGAGGGCGCCCAGCTCCCCCTTTTTGCCCACCCGAGGAGGGAGACCCCCACCCCCGCGGAGGTATACCTGGCCCCTGTTTTGACTCTCGAGTCATTGCCAGGTAGCACAGGAATTCTTCCTATCAATGAACTAACCATGAATGACTAACACCTTTACTAACCTCTATTACCTCACAATAAACCATTTACCTTTCTTGCATGCTCTGATCACTAAATTAGCACCTCAGCTATACCATAGAATGAAGATTGAACAATCTAGAGAGACTCACAGCTGTCCCCATCCTCCTCGCAAAGTAGATCCAGTCTCTCTCCCCTAAATACGTCCAGTATAGCCAAAATAGTACCTCTTACTAAGGCTCAGTTATATGAAAATATAAAGGCTTCCTATCGCCCTGTGCCACAACAGTAAATACCATCTTACCTAGTCCCCATATCTATTGAGAGCTCAATTAAGTCCATAAGACTCGAGATCCCTACTGTCTGCAGGGTCCAGAACCGAGCCTATAAATCTACCTCCCGCCCCCAGTCAAATCAGTTGAAAGCTAGACACCAACCAGTGGTCACTACCCTGCAGTTTACCTCTAGCTCTGCCCTTGTGTTGTTCCGGAGTTGAGAGATTCCAGATCCGGCAGACTCCGTGGCAGAGAAGACTGATAGAAGCATCTGTCCATGTACAAGTCCTAACGTGCACCTTATAACCCTCGCACAAATTCGTGGGTATATAAGTGTGTAGCCAGCAACGATCATCAAGAGATCCGACTTGAGAACTTCCTACATTTTGGACCATCTGGATGGCCGAGGAACCAGTCGTTAGCCCCCAACATCACCGGAAGCAAGATAACCAGGACCAGATCTACCCATACTATTCAAGATTCATGTTACTAGTACTAAGTGTTATAGTACTAGCTTGATACGCACCTATTAACTTTCTATAAAGTGGCTAAGACCTTGCCCAGTGTAATTCATATTTAACCATTCCATTTGGGACGTACTAAGCGATCAGTGTTTTTTTATTAACAGGCGACCTTGACTCTCGTAATTACCTTATTCAGATATTAAAACTCTAGTGATATCTAACGTTCGCCCACTGATTCGTGTTCTACATATTTCTGCCTTAAGAATATCAAACTTAGTTCAGTACCCCCATGAGGTTGCTAGAGATTTCCGTGTTCTATAATATACACGTCTAATCCTAACTGTGAGTTGCTACGTGGGCACGCGACCAGCCAGCAAGAGGTAAAATCAGTGACAGTGAATTATACGAATATATTGAGGTCTTCCAGTAAAATATAAACTTGCTAATTAAACCCGTGATCAGAAGAATATACCTGAACGTTGGAAGTGGGAGACTAGGCTCCATCCAAATCCGCAAATGCTAGCAGTTCCCTTCTATCATTTGTTTTGTGCAAATATAACTATCTTTCTATGCTCTTTATTTCTTTATTTCAATAAACGTGAACTTGTGTCGTGTTACTGTGTTTATTTTGTGTTCTCTATTCCTCATACCTTGTATTGTGCATGCAGCCTTCTATACCCAGTCATTCAGAACTCACATTACCCAAGTTAAACCTGTAGAAAAACAGGGCATAACAATAATCAAGACAACACTAGAGTGATACGTTAATATCTTATCTGCGAGACTGTTTGGGAAGTGAGTTTTCAATAATTTCACTATCAGTTGCTACGCAGATAGCGCTCTCCTGATTATGATATATCCGCGAAAAGATAAGTATTATCTAGTTTGTTATAAAGTTATGACATACCTCGTTGAAGTCTGTAAAACTGCCTTCATAGCGTAATGAATAAATGCACTGAATTTATGTGTGAGCATCCTAGGTTCGAATCCCTGGACTGTCACAATCATGTATTTGTTGATTTTATGATTTGAGTTTAGAAGTAAAGTTGGTTGGTGGAAAAAACATATGAAATACCTTTTTGATAGACCCCCCCCCCCCCCCAAACAAAATGAATGACTGCAGTGAACATGGTAATACATTAAAATGGCAATTAATATATATATATATATATATATATATATATATATATATACAAGAGAGAAAGAGAGAGAGAACATGTTAATATTCTCAAATATGCACCAAAATGCCTAAACACGGATCAAGCATTGAATGAATATACCACTTACAATCAATTAAGCAATCCATACAATATATTTTTTAGCAAGTTCCAACATCTCTTCAGAGGTATTCAAAAATTACAAGATTACCATGTGCAAATCCATTAAATACCAATGCATATTGCGCGGGTGGGTGAATACTATCCAGCTATCTATCTATTGCCTGACGCCGTGATCCCCGAAGGGTTGGCCACGGGTGACTACAATAATTTGTAAAATAACTAGAAGGGGTCATGGTATTGGAAATTTACATTATAAATACAAACATAATACAATACTAATTACGCATAAATCATAAGTGTTTGTGTGTCAAGCTACGGATAGGTGACAGATTGTGTAAATTATCTTCATTCTGTAAAATCAGATAATTTATTGCAACATTGTTCTGGCATATATAGAATATATATAGATTACCAATTACTGACATGGTCTCGGCCTCGTTGCAAGGTTACTTTATTCTGTGTTCGTGGACAACAATGGTTGTAATCGGCGGTGTCCTCCTGTGTGGGGTTGGGGTCGGGTGTGAGTGGGGCGCCTGCTTGTTTAATCTCTCCATTATAGGGTAGGGGAAGGAAGGGGTGACGGACTGGCACCATCCCGTCCCTTCTGCCTGGGGTAGGAGTAGTAAGGGGGACTGGGCAGGGCCCACCCCATTCCTACCTTCTGGGGTAGTAGGAGTAGGGGGTAAACCCTATGCAGGGACTTTCACTTCTGGGTGTACATGTTGAAGACTGGCGTTGATCTAATGTCATGCATCAGCCAATAATCCAGCATGTTGTGCTTTCTCATGTGGGGCATTAGCATGGTGAGGGCCAAAAACACGAGGAGCTCAGGGATATCGATGGGCGTCCATCTCCTCATGTGGGACGAGGCCATCTCTTCGGAGTGCTGGGTTGCGTAGAGGTTTGTCTCCCTTACCATGTCCCCGAGCAAGTCATCGTCAAAGAATGCTCGGAAGTAGTCATAAGGGGTGTCATCTTCGGAACAGGGAAAGGCAGGCTGGACGCCATTTGTCCCCTTATCAAAATTGGGTGGAACCCCAGGCATATCCCGAGGCTCGCAGTGCTCCCACTCAAAGATAGGTGGCTCGTCCGGCCTCCTGCCCCTCCCGACCATTCGTGGGGCACCTCCTGGGGCACCTCCCGGGGCACCTCCCGGGGCACCTCCTGGGGCACCTCCCGGGGCACCTCCTCTGGCACCTCCTGGGGCACCTCCCGGGGCACCTCCTCTGGCACCTCCTGGGGCACCTCCCGGGGCACCTCCCGGGGCACCTCCTGGGGCACCTCCCCGAGCACGTACCCGATCACCTCTTCCGGCCCTTCCTCGGGCCCTTCCTCGGGCCCTTCCTTGGGCCCTTCCTCGGGCCCTTCCTCGGGCTCTTCCCCGGGCACCTTGCTGTGGCTGTCCCTGTTGTGGCGGTCCCTGCTGTGGCTGTGGCTGTGCCTGCCCGCCATTAGAGTCGCTTGCTGGCGTGGGGGATACCCTGGCTTCAGGCGAATCGGGAGAGCTTGAGCCGGTGCCGGCATCACTCTCAGACATCGTCAGCCGACGCCTGGTCCTCCTGATCCTCCTCATCCGCTGCAGCCCGGGTGGCGTTCACAACCTGGGAGGAGCAACAACAGCTGGTGTTGACGTCGCTGGTCCTGGTTGTCCATGGGCGGGGGTTAGTGGTGGTAGCTGCACTACCCCCGAGATGTTCCCTAGCTCACCGGGCATCACTGGAGGCTCTGACGAAGCTCGCTGCCTGGATGTGGATGGGCGTGGCTGTGGGGATGACGATCTTCGTCGTTTAGCCTGTCTTGTGTTGCCTATGAAAATTGTGGGAATGGTATTTCGTATGAGGGATGTGCAGACTCAAACTTGACAACTAAGACATGATTGATTTGAGAGAGAGAGAGAGAGAGAGAGAGTCCTAGCAATTTCAAGGTCACCTGCGTAAGGAAAAAAAAAAAAAAAAAAAAAAAAAAATTCTATATTCCAACTTACTTCCTCTCGGGCATAGGCTGAGAGCCTTAACATTCACCGCTTTACAATGAACAGTGAAGCCCGTGAGGTCTTGTTCCAGTCTAGGGAGTGAGACATGTGAAGCACGTAGAGTACAACGAGCACCTGCCATCTTGCCTTCACATGAGGCACGGTGCTCACTCATGGCCCGAAACGACCCAATCTCTGAAGCCATCTCGTTCCCGTGCTTCACTGTCTCACCCCCTACACTCGGACTCTCACACTTACACACACACAACGCCACCAATGTACCGTATACCGTGATATATACGCCTATCAAATGATTGCAAGCAATATACACCAATATATACATATATATATATATATATATATATATATATATATATATATATATATATATATATATGTATATATATACTGTATATTGCTTGCAATCATTTGATAGGCGTATATATAACGTGTACAGTACATTTCTTTCCTACCGAAAAGAGAGAGAAAAGTCCTAGCAATTTCAAGGTCACCTTCGTAAAGAAACAAATGTACCGTATACCGTGATATATACGCCTATCAAATGATTGCAAGCAATATACACCAATATACAGTATATATATATATATACCGTATATTGATATCATCATTTTTTATAGGCGTATATATCACGGTGTAGGGTTGATTTCATACTATGAAATCAACCCTACACCGTGATATACGCCTATCAAATGAATGAAAACTCGCAAACACTAAATAATAATATCAATATCATCATTTGATAGGCGTCTATATCACGGTGTAGGGTTGATTTCATACTATGAAATCAACCCTACACCGTGATATACGCCTATCAAATGATTGCAAGCAACATGGAGTCACGCGAAGAAATGAATAAATACATGAATACATGAAGGTAGAGAAAGAAAATCCTACTTGGTGGTACTGCCCGGGTGGCTATGAGGGTTGGTTGTTTGAGGAGTGGCCTACAGTAATCAGTAAGTCACACAAACAAGATAGGAAGAAGGAAAGAGAAAGAGAGAGAGAGAGAGAGAAAGTAAATTTCTCCAAAATATCATATATAGAACAATAAATATACGTATATATATATATATATATATATATATATATATATATATATATATATATACAGTATATACCGTATATTGATATCATCATTTTTTATAGGCGTATATATCACAGTGTAGGGTTGATTTCATAGTATGAAATCAACCCTACACCGTGATATATACGCCTATCAAATGATGGTATTGATATTATTATTTCGTGTTTGCGAGTTTGCAATCATTTGATAGGCGTATATCACGGTGTAGGGTTGATTTCATACTATGAAATCAACCCTACACCGTGATATACGCCTATCAAATGAATGAAAATTCGCAAACACGAAATAATAATATCAATACCATCATTTGATAGGCGTATATATCACGGTGTAGGGTTGATTTCATACTATGAAATCAATCCTGCACCGTGATATACGCCTATCAAATTATTGAAAACTCGCAAACACTAAATAATAATATCAATACCATCATTTAATAGGCGTCTATATCACGGTGTAGGGTTGATTTCATACTATGAAATCAATCCTACACCGTGATATACGCCTATCAAATGATTGAAAACTCGCAAACACTAAATAATAATATCAATACCATCATTTGATAGGCGTCTATATCACGGTGTAGGGTTGATTTCATACTATGAAATCAATCCTACACCGTGATATACGCCTATCAAATGATTGAAAACTCGCAAACACGAATTAATAATATCAATACCATCATTTGATAGGCGTCTATATCACGGTGTAGGGTTGATTTCATACTATGAAATCAATCCTACACCGTGATATACGCCTATCAAATGATTGAAAACTCGCAAACACTAAATAATAATATCAATACCATCATTTGATAGGCGTATATATCACGGTGTAGGGTTGATTTCATACTATGAAATCAACCCTACACCGTGATATACGCCTATCAAATGA
>CM064540.1:23413384-23514211 GCA_032716605.1 Paralithodes platypus
TCAAGTCTTTTTTATGTCCCCTACCCTTGTATAATTATGTTCTTAATATATGCTTTGTGCCACTCACTAGGTATATACTCACTTAATATATGCTTTGTGCCACTCACTAGGTATATACTCACTTTCATAAATTTTGATCATCATTCTTATTATTGACTTTTTTAAACTGGTGGTTTGTTCTGGGAGTCTAACAGCATTTTAGTTATCATTGTTTTGAGAAGTTTAGAATAACAGTAGAAGTTGTCTTGCATACTACACGCACTATCAACCAGACTCAGAGACAGTAGATATTTTTGTGTCTCCTTGTAGTACTGCTTTAATAGAGCAAAGGGGAAGATAACCACTTTTCCTAGAGAACCTGCGTGTCTTGGTGTTTGAGTCAGATATTAACCTCTGAAGTGTGCATGGGGGGTATGAGACACCTCTGCCTGTGCGCATGTATTTGAGCTGTTTCCATCACTAAAATATTTATTTTACCATAAATAGCATTAATACTTCTCCATATGCACCTATTATAGGTTGATTATAAAGGTATTAACCTGTTACAACAATAAAACAAGTGGAAACAGCGTTTGGATGGTCAAAATCTGCGATACAGGCCGGGAGTTACATAATGTATGGCTGAGGCAACCTCCTTTCCCGCCACTTTTCCCCAAGTCTGGAGAGACACTGTCGATCGATACTCTCTCTCTCTCTCTTGCACTCGCTTGCTAACAGTGATGACAATGCCCTGCTTGCAACTCGCTAATGTTAGCACAAAAATATACCACAGAATAAGGGAATAACAGGGAAAATAGGTGATAACTGAAGGAGGGGAGGAAAGTGGGGAAGGAGGGGAGGTAGAGGAGTGATATTTTGCATGGCCCAAGGGCAAAAAAAAATTAAAAAAAAAAAAAAAAAAAAAAAAAAAAAAAAAATTCGGTGTTTTAAATTGATTTTTTTTTTTCCTGACTCTTAAGAGTCTTCCCGCAGTCCGCCGGGGGAACTCTTAACCTCTGAAGTGCGCATGTGGGTAATTAGACACCTCTGCCTGTGCACATGTATTTGAGCTGTTTCCATCACTAAAATATTTATTTTACCATAAATAGCATTAATACTTATCCATATGCGCCTATTATAGGTCGATTATAAAGGTATTAACCTGTTACAACAATAAAACAAGTGAAAACAGCATTTGGATGGTCAAAATCGGCGATACAGGGCGGGAGTTACATAATGTATGGGTGAGGCAACCTCCTTTCCCGCCAATTTCCCCCAAGGCTGGAGAGACACTGTCGATCGATACTCTCTCTCTCTCTCTTGCACTCGCTTGCTAACAGTGATGACAATGCCCTGCTTGCAACTCGCTAATGTTAGCACGAAAATATACCTCAGAATAAGGGAATAACAGGGAAAATAGGTGATAACTGAAGGAGGGAAGGAAAGTGGGGAAGGAGGGGAGGTAGAGGAGTGATATTTTGCATGGCCCAGGGGCAAAAAAAAAAAAAAATGTCGATGTTTAAAATTGATTTTTTTTTTTCTCTGACTCTTAAGAGTCTTCCCGCAGTCCGCCGGGGGAACTCTTAAGAGTCTTCCGGCAGTTCCCGGGTTAAGAGTCTTCCCGCAGTTCCCGGGTTAATAGCGTGTCTGTTGCAGGGTAGTGCAGTGCGGTGGGCAGTGTTGGGTGCAGGTCTACAGCATTGTTTGTCTTTTGCTATGGCGTTTCCTTTTTGCCAGTGCTGTGGGCTAGGCTATTAAAGCATCTGCTTTCCCTGGCTCCCCTCGTAACATTGGCAACCTCAGGCCAGAATAGTGTGATAGTATAGAGTTCTTGTGGTGTGAAGATATTATATTTAGATTGTTCAGAAATGTTTTCTTGCAGTTGAAAGTCTACGGACATAGTACTCTCATTTTATTAACCAGTGTTCACAACTATTGCTAAGATGTCGCATGATGATTACATTCCTGTTCATATTGTGAGGAAGAAGGATGGTTGGCAGTTTCTTAGAACCCATCCTAGTCAAGAAGAGGTTGCTAGCAGGAGTAGTGATGAATTAAGACGTGTGTTGGAAGTGTATGGGTGGAGGTGCAGTGGTATGTCTAAGGCAGAGTTAGTTCAAGAGGTGTGCAAGTTGGCTGCCCAGCCTAGTGGTCCTTATGTTGAAGCTAGTACTTGTGTTGTGGATGATGGCACCATCCTGCAGTCAGGCTAGCTATTATTCTACTAGGGCCCGGAGTCGAGCAACAACTCCAGAAGTGCTAGGTGAGACTGCATTTAGGCAGTCTCCCCCTATTACCACAGTACCTGCCACCATGCCTCCACAGTCAGTTGTTACATGTATGGCCCCTTTATTTTCACAGGGCTATGTTTATGCCCCTATGGCCAGTACCTTTGTTTCGAGTTATGCTAGCAATCCCCAGTATCCTCCTTCTTCCCCCTATGTGTCGTAGGCAACACCCCAGCAGTTTACAAGCATAGTTGAAAAGGACATTGCGGCAAAATTAAAAGAAAAGCGGTTTAAATCATTAAAGGAAGCAGCAGTTTGGGCTGATTACTTTGCACTAGCCCAGCGTGGCACGTGCATGGGGAGCATTGGTGACAGGAGAGACTGACCTGTGCACCAAGCAGCCACAGTATCAGCTCGCCCATCATCACTCAAAGTTAACACAAGTAAGACACAACATTATACCAAGGCTGACAACCAGCGAGCTTCTACGGAAGTGAGATGTTATTTTTGCAAGCAAGTGGGTCATATTAAACCTCAGTGTGCTAAATGGAAGGCTACCCAGGAACCCAAGGCTGTCCAGTTGGTGGCGACACTAGGGGAGGTGCCTGTGAAAGGCAAGCCAGGTACTGGTGAGTCTGGGGGGCAGTGTAAGCCAGCGCGAAGCAGGGTTGTAAGCACTTTGCCGCCCCAGATGGTATCACCACCTGAGCATAACCAGACTTGCCCTGATTGGTGTCGGCCATTCATACATGATAGAGTAGTACAGGTTGGGGAGCAGACTTACCCTGTCAAGGTGTATAGGAATACTGGTGCGCAACAATCTATTTGTCGCAACCTGACAGGGTGACCTATTAGTACGGGAAAGATGTAATGTGCAGGGGAATCAACAGTGAACAATTCTTTGATTTAGTCCCATTGACCCTAGAGTGCCCACTTTTGACTGCCGAGGGTAAGGTGGCCATGGTGGACACTCTGCCAGTTGAGGGGGTGGACTTTTTGCTCAGGACTGACTTGGCAGGGGATGTAGTTTTCCCGCCTCCTATAGTCGTCGCTGAGGCTGCTTTTGTGCCCCCTGGTGGTGATTGTTTGCAAGAAGATAACATGGACTCTATCTACCCTGTTGGTGCAGTGACCCAATCAGTGGCACATTTGGCACAACAAGTGGATGCGGGGGCCGACAGCCATGAGTGCGGGCCATCCCATGATGCACTACTACATGACACTGGTCCGGAGACAGCTGCGGGCCTGGCTGACCCCAGTGAGGCTACCGAGACTAGTAGAGGTGACCTAGTGCCAGACAAGGAGTCTGACATAGTGACACCGACTCAACCTTCTGATATTTTTGAGAGGTCAGAGGTGGAGATACCTAGAGACAAACTGAGCAAGTTGCAGCAAGAGGACCCGAGTCTGGGCCTCCTGTTTAAGAAGGTTGGTACGACTGGTGGGAAGAGCGGTCAAGCAAAGTTTATTATAAAAGGGGCATTGTTGTATCGGCAGTGGAAGCCGGATACGAACTCAGGCTTGGGGGAAGAGCAGTTAGTGGTGCCTGCCCAGTTCAGGGAGGAGCTGGTTAGGCTAACGCAGGTGGCACCACTGGCGGGTCATTTAGGGGTATGTGAGAGTGAGACTACTGATAGGCTACATTATTTTTGGTGGCCTAATATGCATGCATTGGTGGCTTCTTTTTTGATGTGTCATATTGGTAAACTAGTTGGAGAACCCCATCCAGGAATACCCGTGGCACCTTTGATCCCTACAACCTGCAGTTGAACCGCCATTGACTTGTGTCATAGTTGACATGGTTGGTCCCTTGTCACCCACCAGTTCGGGAGACAGATACTTGCACAATTTAATTGATACTACCACTATATACTCGGAGGCTATCCCGGTTAGCATCATGAACACGAAGATAAGAGACCATTGTGATAAACAGGCTAAATCTAGGGTGTTCAAGGTGGGCAACGTGGCTTTGGCACAGTTGTCAGTTCAGGGTCGACCCATGGCTGCTAAGTTTGGTGGTCAGTACCAGATAATTAAGCAGATTGGTGAGGTTGACTACATAATAGATACGCCCGACCGTCGCATAGCCTCCCAATGCTGCCCTATTAAAATGCAACAGCCCTACCACAGACCGAATGCATCTGGCCGTGGCGCTGATGGAGGTGATGCTGTGCAGGCAGGTGTAGCCGCAAGGAATGCGGGTGTGCGCATGTTTGGTATCGTTGGAGAAGCCTCAGTACTTGTGAACTGTGGGAGTGACTACACAGGTGGTACAGATTGTTCCTCTCATGACCTGGCTGTATTAGGGACGAAGGAGGAGAAGGAGGGAGACTATAGTTTAGAGGCTGCGGTCCCGGCTGGGTTGTGGGAGGGCAATGGGTATGTTGCTCTTCGAGATAAGTTGCAACCTCTTGTTCCTAAGCGCCAAGAGGAGTTGTTTAACCCTTCTTTGGCGGGGGTGGACTTAAGTCGGTCTAGAGAACCATGGACTATGTGGCGGGGACCGACTTCAGGCGGTGTGCAATTCTGAGCAATATTTGCCTATGAGAGAGACGAGTAGGGGAAGGAGCGTAGGCCGACCCTGACCGTTCGGCACGGCTCTCGCGCCAGCACTGGGCCCAGCTCCACACACACCCACACTCACTGCCTCGCTACACAGGGAATTATGTAAGGAAATTACCGTATTTAAGGGATTTTTCCTTCGTCTTGCACGATCGTTGCAAGAGAACGCGTGGTCGTAGAAGGATGGTTCTGGTGTCATTGGAAAGCTCAATTATCGCCCTTTCAGGGATACACAATTGTATTACGCTCTGGCTCTTGTTTATGCATGAAAAAGAGCATGGAAACAAGGTCGTTTAGGGTTAAACCACCCGCTTGGCGGGTAGTAGAAGTTACTGACGGGCCCGCTCGTAAGGCGTTAATATGCTGTAGCAGTACTTCCGCACGTTTGGTGATTCTCCAGGCCTGATGTCCGGGGTAGCACCCGACATAGAGGCTGGATACAGTACAAAGCTCAAGATGGCTCCCTACCATATAAATCCTGCTCGACAGCCTGTCTTAAAAGCAGAGCTGGACTACATGTTGGAGAAGGGTCTAAGGGATAAGGGATATCGTGAGTGGTCTTGGCCAGTGACTTTGCAACCTGAGCCGTGTGGCAAGATCCGTTTTTGTGTTGATTGCAGTAGTGTTAGTGCATTTCCCAGACAGACGCCTATCCATTACCCAGAATTGACGACTCAATAGACTGCATCGGGGCTGCCACGTTTATCACTAAGGTGGAGATAGTGAACGGTTATTGGCAGGTCCCGTTGCCTGAGAGAGCGAAGAGAAGTGGCAGTCTTGTGGTGGACTGGGCAGTTTATCAGTGTCAGGGGATGTTTTGCTGCCGGAACACAGTCTGGATGTGTGGCATTTTGAAGGCACTGATAATGTTATGGTTGATTGTTTGTCACGGGAGGGTATGTTTTAACACTTAAAGAGCGGGGCCCGACTTAAGTCCGTATCTAAAAAGCAGTAAGTTAGGAGCATTATTAAGGCTTTTAAAGGGTTAAAATCGAGTGCAAATGGCCGTGAGCGCAGCAGGCCACACGGCCGACACCCAGGGCTTACCGCCGCCCACTGACTCACGCTCCCTCTGTTCTCGAGAGGCCGGCAGTGTAGCCAGTAGTGAGCGTAGCTGGAAAAAATATGCCGCTATACGCTAAACTCCCATGTTGGTGGTACCACTGCATCAAAACGATGTGTGCTACATAGCTCGTTCTGGTCTCATTTAGAAGCTTGTAGCGCCTAGTTTTTTGCTGAATACATTTCTTTTCATGCAGATACTTGATTGATCATTCAGGAGGGCCTGAATATGCCCAAAATAGCCCAAAACCCCCCCGCTAGACGAGGGTTAAGGAGAACCCTCGCCGTTCAGACGGTGTTGGTGTAGCCTCCTACTTTGGTTTGATTAGCATGTTTACGTCTGGTGCTTGTTGGTTGCCGTATGTAGCCCAGCGTAGGGTCGTAAAGTAGGAGTTGCTGTGTTTCTGTGTATAAGAAAATATTTAAATACAAAAATATAAAAACTATAAAAATACTAGAAAAAATGCTGTAGTTGTGTATGTCTTGTAGTGTTATTGAAGTATAAGCAGTATGTTGTTTCAAGATGCACCAACAGACTCCCCCTGGGTGTGAGGGTGTCACTCCCAACCGAGTTTGCAACCTACGTCAGTTGTTAGTGTGTGTTATAATACCTCATAGAGCCCTGGGAGGGGCTAGTCGCTTGCTATACCTCTTTCTTTCTCTCCCTTGTATCTTTCGTGTCGAAGTGGTGACGCCATGATTGCATCATGTTTTGTAGCATTGTTTTGTTGCCACGAGTATAATTACCTCTTTTGTTTAGCCCTTGTGGGATTGTTTTCGTTTATCATAAGTTTACACAATGTTGTCTTATGTTTTATTGATTAATCCTGTATTGTTAATGAGAGCACAGGCTGCCTAGTTAGTTGTGTATTCTGGCGGTGCCTGGCGCTCCCGTTTCCCTCCCTCGCTTGGCTGTGGGAACTCTTTGTGGCTGTAGGAGCTCACTTCAGTCCTGTCTCTCGCCCTGACAACATCAACTGTCTGACGTTGTTAGGCTTGCTTCCCTTGTTTCCCTTTAAATACCGCATGAATCTTTTTGTTCCTTATTAGATCGAAGCATAGCAGGGCTGGAGTCATGTTAAGCATATTGTTATGTTTTAATCTTAGTAGTTTAATTACTAGAGTTTACTTAGTTTACACTGCATTCTCTTCTCTGGCAAATCTAGACTATAAGCTTCCACCTGTTTCCTTCTATTTCTTTTCCGTTATTCTGCTGCATTGTTTACCATTATTAGATGTGCATATTATTCATGGTTGATATCTCTGGGGGATTGGGTGACTGGACTGGTTATCTCTGTTTTACATAAGAACATAAGAACATAAGAAAATGGGAGTCTGCAAAAAGCCGATCGGCCCACACAAGGCAGATCCCTGTCACACCCAACCCCAATTACATAACAACATAAGGTCATAAGATCGCGGGAAACTGCATATGGCCATGCGGCCCACATGAAGCAGCTCCCATTCACACCCAGCCCATATCACCCATATGGGAATCCAACTTATGCTTAAAGCTTTCAACTGTTTCTGAGCTAATTACTGTTCTGGGCAGTGCATTCCACATGTTAACAACTCTATTTCCAAACCAGTGCTTTCCTATATCTTTCCTAAATCTAAACTTATCTAACTTGAAACCATTTGAGCGGGTTATGTCGCCGTTCTTTAGCTTTAATACCTCATCTATATCGCCCTTATTTAAACCTTTTATCCATTTAAATACCTCTATCATGTCTCCCCTACATCTTCGTCTCTCTAGTGAGTGCAGGCCTAAGACTTTCAACCTCCTCATACGATAAATTTCTAATATTATGTATCTTTTTGGTCATTCTTCTTTGGACTGCCTCTAAAGGGTCGATATCCATTCTATAATAAGGGCACCAAAAGTGAACAGTATAGTCTAAATGGGGTCTTACTAGAGCTAAGTATAGTTTTAAGAAAACTTCAGCAGTCCTGTTGCTAACACTCCTAGATATGAATCCTAGAATTCTATTTGCCCTATTCCTAACACTTATAGCCTACATTGTTTTCTGGGTTTCAGATCATTACTAACGAGCACCCCCAGATCCTTCTCACACTCTGAGTTATCCAATTCTACATTGTCTAGTTTGTATTTAGCATCCAAATTACGATTTCCAATCCTTGATACCTTACATTTGTCTATATTGAAACTCATCTGCCAATTTATGGACCACTCCTGCAAGTGATCGAGATCATTTTGAAGACATTCCCTGTCACTAGCTGACTCTATTATCCTACCTATTTTAGTATCATCAGAAAATTTACTGATCCTACTCTTTATGCCCGAGTCAAGATCATTTATGTAGATAATGAACAGAACCCAAAACCGACCCTTGGGGGACCCCACTTTTAACTAATCCCCAGTCCGATTTTACACCATTTATACTAACTCTCTGTTTCCTACCAATCAGCCATGACTTAATCCACTTGAGTAGCATCCCCCCAATACCATGTCCTTCTATCTTCCTTAACAGCCTTTCATGTGGAACTTTATCAAAGGCCTTACTGAAGTCTAAGTAAACCTGTAAACTATATCATATGACTTGTCGTTATCTACCGCTTCATAAACCTCGGAGAGGTCAGGCCTTTGAGGACCGAGGTTGCTGGGTGCATGCTTCAGTAGGCTAAGGCCAATTTTTTCTCCACCACACAGCATCATTTACTCGGTCTTATCCAACCTTTTATGGGTGGCAGCCAGTCTTCAACCTCCCAAGATATCAACCCTTGTGCCTTGTTTAGTTTTTAGCAGTAATACATTCGATGCAGTAGGGACTAGGGGTGGAGCCTGTTATTGGTGAGGTTGTCCCCATTGCACTCGGGTGTATTGAGCTAACCCCAGATGATGTAAGAGATAAATTATTTAAGTTATTTGTCCCTTACAACACCACCGTCGTGCTGTGCTGAAGAGAGCCACTCGGTGTATTATTAGGGCATTAGGTAGGGATAATAGGCTTGGCAAAGAGGTTAGTGCATTGGACTTTCCCATGGTCTTTGTTCATATGATTCTCAATTCCTAAGCGATTGGGCATTATGTGGTTTTTTCTGGGAGTCTAACAGTATTTTAGTTACCATTGTTTTGAGCAGCTTAGAATAACAGTAGAAGTTCTCTTGCATACTACACGCACTATCAACCAGACTCGGAGACAGTAGATATTTTTGTGTCTCCTTGTAGTACTACTGCTTTAATAGAGCAAAGGGGAAGATAACCACTTTTCCTAGAGAACCTGCGTGTCTTGGTGTTTTAGTCAGATATTAAGAGCGTGTCTGTTGCAGGGTAGTGCAGTACAGTGGGCAGTGTTGGGTGCAGATCTACAGCATTATTTGTCTTTTGCTACGGCGTTTCCTTTTTGCCAGTGCTGTGGGCTAGGCTATTAGAGCATCTGTTTCCCTGGCCTCCCCTCGTAACAATATATATATATATATATATGCAGGTTCTCTAGGAAAAGTGGTTATCTTCTCCTTTGCTCTATTAAAGCAGTAGTACTACAAGGAGACACAAAAATATCTACTGTCTCCGAGTCTGGTTGATAGTGCGTGTAGTATGCAAGAGAACTTCTATCTATTGCCGGACGCCTTACTCCCCTTAATGAGGGTGGCCATACACAGAAGGCCCCCAAGCGTACCTATTCCCTGTAAGAGGGACAACCCGAGCCAGTTTACTGAAGGACTTATAGGATTGACCACTCAATTTAGGACACGTCCGATTACGAGGCCCTCTATGTATCTTGTTAGCACTATTTTTCTACAGAGGTGTTTGGCTAGTCCATCCACTAACCTGCCTAACACTTAGATAAGCAGTACGGATTTGTATCAGGTTTACTCCCCTAGACAGGTTGCCGACCAAGGCTGACGAGTCCCATCCACCCGGACTTATATAAGGTTGTCTCCCCTAGATGGGTTGCCAGCCAAGGCTAACGAGTCCCATATATATATATATACCGGTATATATATACAGTATATATATATAAATATATATATATATATATATATATATATATATATATATATATATATATATATATATATATATATATAGGCAAGCAACACCAAGGTAAACACGAACATCTTTATTCTGGTACCGGTAACGTTTCGACATTAACATATGTCATCATCAGACCTAAATCAATAAGAAATAAATGTATTAATACATTATGTTGACATTTAAAGCAAATATATTTTAATAATAATTTAGAAAAACATAAAAAGTTAGAAATCGCAAAAAAAGAGATAGAAACAAACACAAACAACAGAAACAGCTAAACCATATGTGAACTACGTGTAGATATTGTAGGCTAAAATATACACAATACCTTAGAAACATAATAGGTTGGAGGAGAATTCGTGGGTGCCCAAGGTGGGCTTAAGATGGTGAGTGAGGAGGGACTCTGCTATTAACCGGGTGGTGTCACCAGAACAACTGAAAATTACTGAAAAATATTTGTTGTTAACCCGGGAACTACGGGAAGACTCTTAAGAGTTCCCCCGGCGGACTGCGGGAAGACTCTTAAGAGTCAGAGAACAAAAAATCAACTTTAAACATCGAAAAAAAAAAAAAAAAATAAAATTGGGCCCCTGGGCCATGCAAAATATCACTCCTCTACCTCCCCTCCTTCCCCACTTTCCTCCCCTCCTCCAGTTATCACCTATTTTCCCTGTTATTCCCTTATTCTGAGGTATATTTTCGTGCTAACATTAGCGAGTTGCAAGCAGGGCATTGTCATCTCTGTTAGCAAGTGAGTGCAAGAGAGAGAGAGAGAGTATCGATCGACTGTGTCTCAGTGGCCTTGGGGGAAATTGGCGGGAAAGCAGGTTGCCTCACCCATACATTATATAACTCGCGGCCTGTATCTCCGATTTTGACCATCCAAACGCTGTTTTCACTCGTTTTATTGTTGTTTCAGGTTAATACCTTTATAATCAACCTATAATAGGCGCGTATGGATAAGTATTAATGCTATTTATGGTAAAATGAATATTTTAGTGATGGAAACAGCTCAAATACGTCAGCACAGGGGGACGTTTCTAATTACCCCCATGCGCACTTCTTAGGTTAATGGAATGGCCTAAAGGTTCACAATGGTCTCGAATGGCTGAAAAGGATGGTTTAGAAATGGGAAGTCCAGTTCTATAAGATCGACCCAGGTGCTCCGCAACCCTTGTGTTTAAGTGCCGTTTTGATTGGCCTATATAAGTTGCATTACAGCAGCTACATTTATATTGATAAACAATAGAGGATTGCAGAACATCCGGGATACGATCTTTGAATTTGAAATGATGAGACAAAGTATTGGTAGGTTTGAATATTATTCTGAGGGACACTTGGGGATAGAAGCAACGAATCAATTTTGTGACTTTATGGCGTATCGAGTAACTTGATGGTCCTAAAAATGGCATAGTGAAAAATATTACTGCCTTTTTAGCAGTCGGTACGGGGCTAGGGACTTGGAAAAGTTTATTTAGTTGTTTACCGAAACAGTTTTCAATGAATGAAATAGGGAAACCATTAGAATGTAAAATGTGTTTGAGATATTCGAGTTCATTGTGAAAAGACAAATATGAGGAACAAATGTGGTAAGCACGGGTGACTAAAGTTAAGATTAAATTTCGTTTGTACTGTAACGGGATAGATGAATTAAATTTTGTCGTTAAACCTGTGAAGGTTGGTTTCCTGTATATTGAAGTATTAAATGAGTCAGGTGTTCTGTTAATATTTATGTCTAGGAAGGGGAGTTTACCATTTGTTTCAGTGTCGGAAGTGAACTTAATGTTTTCATGTTGTGAATTTAGATAAGCTAAACAATTTGGAACGTGATCGGGAGACTGGAATAAAACGAATGTGTCATCTATGTAACGTCTGTAGAGCAAAGGTTTGAATTCTATAGGACAGTTGTCAAGCCATTGTGTTTCGTGATAAACTAAGAATGAATTAGCGAGACTGCAACCGAGAGGATTACCCATAGAAATACCATCTACCTGTTTGTAAAATGAACCATTGAAAATGAAAAGACTGTCTTTAGCGGCGTATGAAAGTAACTTATGGAACTGATCTTTGGAGAATCCGTTGACAATTTTTTCATTTTCAAATAATTCTGAAGTGCATATGTCAATTGTCTCGTTTATGGGAATGTTGGTGAATAAACTAGTTACATCAAATAAAGCCATTATACAACCGGAATGAGTGAAGTTACAAAGTTCCTTGGCAAATGTAAATGAATCCCTAACTGTGTACTCGTTGGAAGTTAAAGGAAAGATGATTGGTACTAAATACTGTGCTAGATTGTAACTGGCGTACCTATGGCGGACAAAATAGGGCGGACAGGGCAATTTATCTTGTGAACTTTGGGAAGTCCGTATAAAATTCCAGGGCGGGCACCAGAGACGAATAAATGTGAATATAGCATTTCATCTATTGTCTCGTTTCTTTTTAGTTGTCTTAGAAAGTTGTTGATTTTGTCTTCACTTTTAATTAACCTCTCCGCGGCGCACAGGGGGTTTTCTACAGGGTAAGACTGTGCGCACCTATGATGATTTTGGGACCTATTGCCAATTTCGATAAAAAGTACATCATCGTGTAGGGAATGTTTGCGTGCATCGGCCCATATATATTTGACCCCCCAAAAAATGTCTGGGGGGGGTAGGGGAACGGTCCGTAGTTGAAAAATGTGGAGCGAATGGCACCGCGCGGCTAGATTGTCATCGAGCGGCGAGATTTCCCTGCCGAATATTTACGCGCGCAGGGGATAGAAGGAGAGGGAGGAGGGGGTGGGTTACCGCGTATTATCACGTATATCTCCTTTTTCGAGCCCTTTTAGGCTATTTAGAGTATGTATACATGTGTAGGGCACCCATATAACAATGAATATGCCTCATAGTGACCAAAAATTGCAATATATAAGGGAATTATAAGAGAATATTTAGGCGGGAATGAAGATGTGTTGGAGGTTTGGCGGCAATTTATGAGCTGAGAGTGTGGTTTACGCCATACATATCACGTATATCTTGTACGTAGAGCACTGTCACGCTATAATACAGACTTGTACGTATGTATACGTGCCATATATCAAAATATATACCGCATATAAACCAATTCATGCGATATTTACGCACATTATCAATGAGTTTCTATGCGTGAACCAAGGTGTGAGTGAGTTGTGGTGGGAATGAAAGGGGGAGAGGGTGTGTTACGCCATAAATATCACGTCAATCTTGTATTTAGAGCACTCTCATGCTATAATAAAGACGTGTACATATGTAGGCGTCCCATATAACAAGGAATATACCGCATATAGCCCAATTGATGCGATATTTACGCAAATTGTGAATGTGTTTCTAGCAGACGGAAGCCTGAAAGGGGGGGTTGGGGGTGGGTGGGTGGTGGGAGGGAGGCATGCAGGGGTGCAGTGAGTGAGTGAGTCGTGGAGAGATGGAAGTCAGGCAGATCTCTAGATAGATAACCAGCTTAGTGATAATTGTGGAGGCGCCCCAGGCGTATTGATGTTTGGTATTTTGACCCTTATGTCTACCAGATGGCTGGTGTTCGTTGCCATCAACAGGTCTACAATAACATGAGTCAGGAATGGAGAGAGAGAGAGAGAGAGAGAGAGAGAAACTGAGACATGCGTATGTCGTACATATAAATGGACTTCAGAATTGCATTTTTATGCAAGCAGACATTGCATTTTAGACACATGTGAAGTACCACAGAAACATGTAGGCCATTGACTGTAATAAAGTACTATATTTATAGACCACCAGCGACGGTGCTGAGTCAACACAGGCAGATTGCCTGTTGTGATAGAGGGCTAAATATAGACTGGTGTCTCCTTACACCTGCGAAAGGGTAGATTGCCACCAGAGAAACGTTTACTTATTTATTTCGAAGTAATATGCAATCTAAATGTATATTCGAGACCTACTGCAATTATTTGTATGACAGTCATGACTATGTATAATCCAATATACGCGCGTAGGCGAGACATAAGAAAGCTGGTTGAGCAATTTTCGACACCCACACAGTTATTATTCATTTTTATTTACAATATTATACAATACAAATGTATTTGTGAAGAGTATTTTATCCATTATT
This sequence comes from Paralithodes platypus, assembly GCA_032716605.1. Lineage (NCBI taxonomy): Eukaryota > Metazoa > Arthropoda > Malacostraca > Decapoda > Lithodidae > Paralithodes > Paralithodes platypus. Next base: position 23,427,320 of record CM064540.1, read on the forward strand.
GTATTTATACCAATTTTGTTCCCAGACAGAGCTGCTGTAGCTGGAGAATCAAGGAGCGGCAAGGGTCACCTCGTGACCGCCTGACCGTGTGAAAATGAGTGGAGTCACACTGAGAGGGGCAATTTTGCTGAGTGTTTGGGCAATTTTTGACAGAATAAAGTTATATAATTACTAATTCTTGACAGAGACAAACTATTATAAACCTTGGCATGATATAATTGATAATCCCATCAATTTACAAACGTAAATTGGTGGGATAATTCATTTTTTTTTTTTATATTGTCATTTCGATTGTAGACACGAAGTTTTGAGTGATATTTGGTATGAGCTCCTGTGGCATGGTTGGTAAGGTCGCGGACTGGAAAACTCAAAGTGTCGTAGGGTAGTGGGATCGAATCCAGGAGGGGGTTATGGGGAAGGTTTTATATTGTCTAGAAAAAAATTTATAAATTTTTTTTTTTACAAGATCATGCCATTGTATTCAAACAATATGAAATATTCATAGAATATATCATATTGTAAGAATACAATGACATGACCTTGTTTTCTTTTTTCTTCTTTTTTATTGCTTTATTTTATTATCATAGTAGGTTTGACATGATTTATTGAAACATATTTATTTTTGTACAATTCATTTGAGGTAAGAAAATAATTATATACACATTACTTAGGCTAATAACAAACATATATATTGATATACTAAAAAAATAAGGCATATTACATGTAAATCTTTGAAACTTATAAACTAAATAATGAAACATACAATTATATAATGTAAAAGCTATATCACAGGGACATCTTTGGAACTTATACATTATATAATATATATGTTACATTATGAGGTAGCGTGATCAATTAGGTCAGGTCAGGTAAGGTAGGGCGCGAGTCCAGGGCAGGGCAGGGCAGGAGGCGAGTCCAGGGCAGGGCACGGGGCGAGTCCAGGGCAGGGCAGGGCAGGGCAGGGGCCGACACTCAGTAGTTCTTGAAGGTGTGGTAGTCCCTGAAGCAGTCACCCAGGCAGAGTGCAACTTTGCACTCGGCGCACATTGAGGTGACTCTTTTGGTCACATGGGGTTTCCTCACACTGGAGCTGCAGACGGTGCACTGCACCTGCCTGTGACGAGTGCCAATCAGCTCGGTGTTGGTTGTGTAGTGTCTTTCGACACCCAGCTGGATGCGGTCAGGAACGTGATCCCCACGCCATGCCGTACGTCTGTGAGTGGTGGTGCCATACTTCTCCAGGAGTTGGTAGGAGACGTTGTACACGAACTCCCGGAATTTCAGCTTCTGGTTTGGGGCCATATCCTTCTTCACCAACCACAAGTTGTAGGCGTTCAGCATCGTTATGTCAACTAGGTGGAGGAAGAGCTTGTGATACCACTTCACAGTCTTCCTCAGACACTCAACACCTGACAGCTGACAGTCAGACTTGTCCACCAGGCGCATGTTTTTGGTGTAGTCCACTACCATGTCGGGCTTGTAGATTGTCTTCCTGGTTCGGTAGTGGATTTTGCCAGAATCCACCTGGGCACCTGTGTGGACGGTGGAAAGCAGGTGGACGTCTCGCTTATCCTTCCACTTCAGGGCTATCAGTTTCCCACACTTCTCGAGCTGCTTGTATTTCTGCCCCTTTCGTCGCCTTCTTCGCACATGCCTCTCGCGGTGTTCCTGGGCCAGGTCGTCTTCTGAAGGTGTGTCACTGGAGGAGGCATCTGTGAGAGGAATGACATCACCTGTGAACTTTGGCATAAACTTTCTTGTCTTTCTGACAGTCCCACATGACCCCGTTTGGTTGTCATAAAGAAACTGGCAGAGAGCAGGAGAAGTATACCAGTTGTCAGTGTAGATGATGTGGCCTTTGCCCAGGTAAGGTGCCAACATTTTCCTGACGATGGCACCTGACATGCCCATGGGGTCATTGGCAGCGGCTTTCGGTACGTCAATGTCAGTTCCTGTATACACGATCATGTCAAGCACTATTCCAGTTTCACAGTCGCACAACACGAAGAGCTTGATTCCGAACCTATGCCTCTTCAAGGGGATATACTGCTTGAAAACAAGACGTCCTTTGAAGAGCACGAGCGACTCATCAATCACCAAATTGAGGAAGGGGTAAAAGTATTTCCTATACCTCTCCAACAACATGGTGAACACATCCCGAACTTTCCATATCCTGTCAATCCTGTTAGGATTTTCGTTGTCTGCAAAGTGCATAAATCTTAGCAGCAACAAAAATCTGTCACGAGTCATGAACTTATTGAAAGTTGGGGTGGCGATGAGAGGGTCGTGCTTCCAGTAGTGTTGCAACACATGCTTCTTGATCAGAGGCATGAGGAACAACAAGGCAAAGAACGTCAGAAATTCTGCCACAGTCGTATCCACCCAGCCTCGTATTCTCGCTTTTGGAGAAAGGACGTCCAATCTGCCAAACACCCACCTGTAGTAGGCGTTTGTTTGGGCAACGATGTACGTCATTACCTCCATGTCGAAAAAAGCGAGGAAGAAGTCGCTTTCGTTCGCTTGATCATCACAGGGCCAGTCGTCAGTTGTTCCTGACGTCCCAGGATTGAACTGGGGCACGTCAGGTACAAAATTGACCCCGTCAGACCAATCGAACGAAGGCATGCCAGGGATCGGAATGTCGTCTGCGTCTGCTTCTGCGTCTGAAATATCGCTTCCATGGTCGCGATACAGCACTTCATCATCATTACCCTCCTCTTCACTCGACAGACGATGCCCTTCCTCGTTTTCGTCACCGACGTCGGACTCACTCCCACTGTCCACTCCCAAATCCCCCCACCCTTGGTCCCGTGCTAGGGCTTCGTCGTCGAAACCCGGGCTGCCAATGTCCTGCGAATCACCATCAAACAGCAGGGCGGCATACTTAGATGGTGTAAGAGTTTTCCGGGTCACTTTGGCACGTGCGGGAGTCTTATGGACAGGGACAGCAGAGGTGGTGGCAGGGGCGGCGGCAGGGGCGGCGGCGGCAGGGGCGGCGGCGGCAGGGGCAGCAGTGGTGCGTGGCCTTGATGGCAAGATGATGGTGGTGCCTGTCGCCCTTCTCTCTGTTCCTTGGGCAGGGGCGGCAGGGGCGGCAGGGGCGGCAGGGGCAGCAGGGGCGGCAGGGGCAGCAGGGCCGGCAGGGACACCAGGGCCAGCAGTCGCTTTCCCAGTCGCTTTCCCTCTCCCTTTCCCCTTCCCCTTCCCTGTTCCTTGGGCAGGGGCGGCAGGGGCGGCAGGGGCGGCAGGGGCAGCAGGGGCGGCAGGGGCGGCAGGGGCAGCAGGGCCGGCAGGGACACCAGGGCCAGCAGTCGCTTTCCCAGTCGCTTTCCCTCTCCCTTTCCCCTTCCCCTTCCCTGTTCCTTGGGCAGGGGCGGCAGGGGCGGCAGGGGCAGCAGGGGCGGCAGGGGCGGCAGGGGCAGCAGGGGCGGCAGGGGCAGCCGGGCCAGGGGCGGCTGGTGGTGTTGGTGGTGGTAGGGGCACTGTGGCTGGCGTACGGGTTCTTTTCCCTACGCCCGTGCCTTTCATTTTTCCTGCCCCCGCAGGTAATGCAGCCCTAGGGCGGCCTCCTGCGTCGCTGGTACCGGTGGCAGGGGTGGCAGGGGTGGCAGTGGTGGCAGTGGTGGTGGTAGTGGTTGTTGCAGTGGCCTGGGTCGTGGTGGCAGTGTCCCGAAAGACCAATGACCTCTGTGCCATTGCCCTGCTTGCACGTGTTTTACGTGCTTTTGGTGCTGGTGATTCGTCCTCTGAGCTGTAGGGCGTGTCGTACTGGTAGCTAGGGTCTTTGGCAGCCACCCTCTGCCTTCCACGGCGGCTAACACCACCAGAAGGAGGGCTGGTTGTGTCATCAGGGAGCGAGCGTGAGGGACGTGTAGGCTCCATGACTAGTGCGTGGTTACTGGCGCGGTGGTGCTTGCACGAGTGCGGGGCGAGCGTTTGGCGGGGTGGTATCGAGAGTTGACATGTAGTACTATACCCACACCAATTTTCAGCCGCCTGGCTATAAACGCGCGGTTTTGGTACGTGTTCAAAGTCTCTGCTCTTAAGAGTCTACCCGCAGTGCGCCGGGGGAACTCTTAAGAGTCTCCCTGCAGCTCCCGGGTTAAGAGAGGGTAGATATCCTGTTTTATTTCTGCGAATTTTGTTCTGTCACTCAATATTTCTGCAACTTTATTGTTATAATCTGCCTTATTTAACAACACAACACCATTCCCCTTAACAGGTTTCATGACAACAATACTCTTGTCTTCCGCTAGACTTTTAAGGGCTTTACGTTCTTCTTCGCTTAATGAGTCATTAAAATAACCACGTGAGAAATAACTAGACATTGCTAAATGCTTAAGAGAATGTTTAAAGAAATCGAATGTGTTGCCATTGGCCTGATACAAGGAGTGGGATGATATAGTCTTAAAAAACTGTTCAAATGACAAAAAGTGTGGAAGAAAACGTGGCTTGGGAGAGTTAATTGCAAAATTTAGACCTTTGGATAGAAGGGCCTTTTCAGTGGTAGAAAGCTTTCTAGACGAGTAGTTGAATATTACTTTGTTGTGAGGTATATTGTCAGGATTAGCATAGCCTAATTTAGTGAGTTTACGTTGGTGGATGCATCGAGTGTGAGCCGAAGTTGCGGAGCACCTGGGTCGATCTTATAGAACTGGACTTCCCATTTCTAAACCATCCTTTTCAGCCATTCGAGACCATTGTGAACCTTTAGGCCATTCCATTAACAAAAAATATTTTTCAGTAATTTTCAGTTGTTCTGGTGACACCACCCGGTTAATAGCAGAGTCCCTCCTCACTCACCATCTTAAGCCCTCCTTGGGCACCCACGAATTCTCCTCCAACCTATTATGTTTCTAAGGTATTGTGTATATTTTAGCCTACAATATCTACACGTAGTTCACATTTGGTTTAGCTGTTTCTGTTGTTTGTGTTTGTTTCTATCTCTTTTTTCACGATTTCTAACTTTTTATGTTTTTCTAAATTATTATTAAAAATATATAAAATGCCCCAGAACGAGAAGCCCACCACAGAAGCCACGAGCGAACACCACACAGAAACACCCGAAAGAAAGGTCCACAGAACGAAAGGACCAGCTGACCGAGCCAGCCAATTCAGACAGGCCCAAGCCCGCAGGGCTAAGCAGCTCCAGGCCGCACCTACCTACCCCTTCTAAACTGACCATTTTCCACACCTCACGTACACTACCCCCTCGTGTCCTACACTTCTAACTACAATGATGATGAACAGGAATATACATTCATATTAAAAACACCCATGCCCTGTCCCTAGGTTGAGCCAAGGCCAGCAAATCAGACAGCCATATATCTATGTATGTTCTTACATCCGAGAAGTAGATGTTATATATCTTAGATGTTAAAACACCCACGCCTGTCCCTAGACCTCGTATATCATTTCCCATAACGAGTATAGATATGTAACCCGTGCTCAGTCGCCCCCTTGCATTGTTCCTCTAGTAACTAAGTGTCTCTATAATATTAACTGCCACCAGTATTGATACGACATAGCGGCACTGTCCTTGTGTCGTATTGTGCCAAGTGCAGATCAACCAGGTTTCATCACCTTATTAGGACGACGACTATAATGTCGTCGTTCATCGATGTATTCAATCCTTAGGTTACGTATTAATATTAACATTCCCTAACATATCTTGTCTTGCCAGACTAAGTTTCTGAAGACCCATCGCCCCCATAAATCTTTGTATTCAATCCTTAGTTTAAGTATTAATATTAACATTCCCTAACATATCTTGTCTTGCCAGACTAAGTTTCTGAAGAATCATCGCCCATAAAATCTATGTATTCAATCCTTAGGTTAAGTATCTTTATCCGCCATTGTGTTCACCTTTTTCCATTTACTTTTCCACAATTGTCATACGTCTTCCACTTACCTCCTTCGTATCCACAGTCCACACTACGCCATTTTACTTCGTGTCCTACACCTCTTACCCGCCCGATTCTACCTACACGATGATGAACAAGAATATACATTCATATTAAAAACACCCATGCCCTGTCCCTAAGTTGAGCCAAGGCCAACAAATCCGACAGCCATATATCTATGTATGTTCTTACATCCGAGAAGTAGATGTTAAAAACCACATGTCCAAACTCATAAGAAATTAAGATACCCACGGGTACACCAGGATATAGAACCATTGCCCCCATAAGACTTAGACAGCCATGAATACAGATGTTAGCCACCATGCTGTAACTCCAATTCTTACCCCACCCAGAGATTGTATAGATAACCTTTGTTACCAGTATCTATCATAGTATTCCGAAACAATAACGAAGTACCCCTACGAACTGCCGCTTTCTTTGGTCTATATTTCATAGAAAGCGCAGTTCCCAGGGACACCTAGACGTACAAGAAATCGTGTCAAATAATAGGCCCATAACCCCTCGTATTGACGAGTAATAATACACCATCTTTTTCCCTACTTTATCCACAGTCAAGCACACACCTACAGTTAACCTCCTTCTCCCCCACCACCCCACAGTCCACATGATTCTATCTTTTCCAGACTCATATACCACCCCGTATTTGCATCCCCCGGAAGCATTTGGCTAACGTACTTTCACTGTCCTTTCAAAACTCCAATATCAACTGCAGCCTAATGCCATCCCCACGCCCAGAGACCTTAGGGTCAAATTTCCCTGTAGCCCCCCTGAGCTTCCCCCTCTCATTAAAATACCCCGCGCTTCTCGACTCTTGTCCGACCTAGCCTCTCTCTCATACCTCTTGAAGATCCTTGATTTTTCCGTTGCTAGCGCTCTCCAACCTTTTATATATATACTCCTATCCAGCCTGCCTTCACTTAGTAGGCCAGAACAGCATTAGAACTTTACTAACCCCTTGCATGCCATCTATTCTCTTACAACCCATTCACAACCCTGCACCCAATGGTCGTCGGTGCGAGGCTCGCCGCCTCGCCAGTAACTAACTTCTATTGCCATACTTCCAGATAAATGTGGCAGAGTTAGCAACCAGTCTCTACCACATCAAGCAAACCATGAAATTAACAACCAACCGATTATAACCAGCTAGCCAAGGCACCTTCGGTTTTGATATTAAAAACACCCACATCTGTCTCATAAACAGAGGGTTATTACAAACACTGGTGATATGGCAAGCCCCTAGCCACAGCCGCCGGACGACCATCCCCGAGAGAGAGCGCCCGGCTACCCCTTTTACCCACCCGAGGAGGGAGACCCCCACCCCCGCGGAGGTATAGCTGACCCCTGTTTTGACTTCCGGGTCATTGCCAGGTAGCCTAGGAATTCTTCCTATCAATGAACTAACCATGCATGTCTAACCCCCTTACTCACCTCTCTTTACCCACAATAACCCATTCACCTGTTTTGCATACTCGGATAGTCAAATTAGCACCTCAGCTATGCAATAGAACGAAGACTGAGTAATATAAGAGAGACGCCCCTATCACAGCTGTCCCAGTCCTCCCCGCAAAGTAGATCCAGTCTCCCTCCCATAAATACTTCCAGTATAGCCAAAATAGTACCTTTTACTAAGGCTCAGTTATATCACAAAATGAAGGCTTCCATAGCCATGTGCCACAACAGCAATCACCATCTTACCTAGTCCCCATATCTATTGAGAGCTCAAATAAGTCCATAAGACTCGAGATCCCTATTACCTACAGGGTCCAGAACCGAGCCTATAAACCTAGCTCCCGCCCCCAGTCAAATCAGTTGAAAGTTAGACACCAACCAGTGGTCACTACCCTGAAGTTAACTTCTATCTCTGCCCTTGTGTTGTTCCTGAGTTGAGAGATTCCCGAGCCGGCAGACTCCATGGCAGAAGTTAAATAGAAGATCTGTCCATGTACAAGTACCAACGTGCACCTTATAACCTTCACACAAATTAGTGGGTATATAAGTGTGTAGCCAGCACCGGACGCCAAGAGATCCGACTTGAGAACTTCCTACATTTTGGACCACCTGGACGGCCGAGGAACCAGTCGTTAGCCCCCAACATCACCGGAAGCAAGATAACCAGGACCAGACCAACAAATACTATTCAAGATTCACGTTACTAGTACTAAGTGTTATAGTACCAGTTCGACATTCACTTATTAACTTTTCTATGAAGTGGCTATAACTTGCCCAGTGTAACTCATATTTAACCATTCCATTTGGGACGTACTAAGCGTATCAGTGTTCATTAACACCTTACGAGCGGCCTATGCGGTTTATTTATGTGTACCGCCCAGCGGGGTGTTTTTAGCCAAAATAGGGCTGTTTACGTGATCATTTTCATGCCTAAATAAGACCCAGAACGTAAAACAAGTATCTATCCCTGAAAGGGCATACACAGAGCTTTCGAATGACACCATAACGATCCTTGTATGATGGATAGTTTTCTTGCAATAACCGTGCAACGCGAGTGCAAAAAGCAGGTAATTCGGTACTTTCGGTACATAATTGAGTATGTAGCGAGTGAGAGAGGGAGGAGGGAGCTGAGATTTGTGTCAGTAGGTTCGCCGCGGTGGTCTGGAGCAGTCATACGCTCGCTAGTCTCCTGCCACCACTTGTCTCTCTCTCTCAGCCACATTACGTGCTGAAATTGCCACTCGAGTTATGTCGAGCGCCGCCACATAGTCCAGCTTTATTAAATACGACTTAAGTGGTGAGCCGCTAATAAAGGGTTAATTAACAGGCGACATTGACTCTCGTAATTACCTTATTCAGATATTAAAACCCTAGTGATATCTAACGTTCGCCCACTGATTTGTGTTCTACGTATTTCTGCCATAAGAATATAAATCTTAGATCAGTATCCCCTTGAGGTTACTAGAATTTCCGTGTTCAGAAATATACGCGTATCTAATTCTAACTGTGAGCTGCTACTTGGGCACGCGACCTGCCAGTAAGAAATCTAATTAGTGAAATTGAATACATAAATACATTGAGGTCTTCCAGTATAATAAACCTTGCTAACTACACCCGTGATCAGAAGAGTATACCTGAACATTGGAAGTGGGAGACTAGGTTCCGTCCAGATCCGCTAATGCTAGCAGTTCCCTTCTATTATTTGTTTTGTACGAGTATTACTATCTTTCTATGCTCTTTATTCACCTACTTAAATAAACGTGATCGTGTGTCTTGTTACCGTGTGTTTATTTTGTGTTCTCTATTCCTCATACCTTGTATTGTGCATGCAGCCTTATATACCCAGTCAGATAGAGCCCACATTACCCAAGTTAATCCTGTAGAAAAACAGGGCATAACAATATATTTGCTTTAAATGTCAACATAATGTATTAATAAATTTATTTCTTATTGATTTAGGTCTGATGATGACATTATGTTAATGACTAAACGCTACCGGTACCAGAATAAAGATGTTCGTGTTTACCTTGGTGTTGCTTGCCCTTATAAGACTCCGCTTCCCCCGAGGAGAATCTATTGCCACTACTATATATATATATATATATATACTCTATACATATATATATATATATATATATATATATATATATATATATATATATATATATATATATATATATATATATATATATATATATATATATATATATATTTGTTCAATCTTTATTTATTAATTTTCTCAGAGGTAGGCTATATGAAGCAGTAAACAATGACAAGTCATAATTATATCCAGAGGCTGGTCAGCGGGGTTTTTTTTCACAACCCTCTTCGGCCGCACTCGTATATGGTAGCTTTTGAAATGTTTCATAATTCTATTATTTTTTCCAATTACTTTCCGTAACCTAAATTACCCAAACTTCATATTTGGATTCCAATAATCAGACAAAACATGCATTACAGATTTAGATATATTACCTATTAGCTTTCATGGCTATACAGATTATACTTATGCAATATATATATATATTATACAACACACACACACATTTAATTTACAAGTGGACAAGGATTCACTATTAAAAGCACCTACCCTGCCATGTATATATCTACTCACAAACATACAACCACGTGCTCACACACACACTTACACAAACACACCTTTATATTCACAATCACAGAAACACTTCGTACTTTCATTCACAAACCCCTACGTAAATATTTCAATCCACACCGTTATCATTCATTTGTACACACACACACGTACACACACACACAATTTCCCACAATTTCCCAAGCTTGGAGGAGAAGACGTGTGAGGGGTATATAACAACGATTTAGAAAGACTTTTTTTGTGAGGTAACCTGGTAGGATCAAAGGGCACGAGTTTAAACTAAGAAAAAATAGATGGAAATACGATATGAATACATTTAGCTATAAAAATAAGCTTTGTATACGTGGAACACTTGTGGTGGTGTCCCGTAGCCTACTCAGTGTGACTGGGCTGCGAGACACCACTGGTAGTGCCACGCAGCCCAGCCAGTGAGGCTGGGCTACGGGACACCACCAGTGGTGTCCCGTAGCCACTTCGATAATATATTTAGATTTCAGTAAAGTTTTCGACAAGAGTCCCTCATGAGGGATTGATGAGAAAGGTTGAAGTGCATGGAATAGGTGGGTCGTTGTTGGGATGGATTTGGTCACGGCTAATTGGTAGAAAACAGAGTCAGCATAAATGGTACTAAGTCAGAATGGGGAGCAGTGAAAAGTGATGTTCCCCAGGGATCTGTATTGGGTTCTCTGTTTGTTATATACATAAATTACCTTTATTTAGGTATAACTAGTAGGATAAGTAAATTCGCAGACGATACCAAAATGGGGATAAAAATATATTCAGATAGCGACATAGAGTGCCTCCAAAGGGATCTAGATACCTTACACGAATGGTCAGTAAATTGGCAGATGAAGTTTAACATTGACAAATGCAAGGTATTAAAGATAGGGAAGATGAATACAATTGCAAAATATAAACTAGCTAATATGGAATTAGAAAACTCAGACTGTGAGAAAGATGTATGTGTGTTTGTTAGCAATGATTTGAAACCTAGAAAACAGTGTATAAGCATTCGTAACAAGTCAAACAAGGAACTCTCTCCCAGAATCAGTCTTTCCCTCTTCCTATGACTTAAATTGCTTCAAACTCTGTGTGTCCAGGCATTTTGGCTCGAACGTCCCTTGATTTTGGCCCTGTCACTCTTTCAACTATGGGGGAGGCACTCGCTATAGGCAGTTATGCCTTTTGCCTCCCTCAATCACATAGAAAAAAAACAAAAAGGATTCTCGGGTTCAGCTCTAGGAGTGTGAGTAACAGAACTTCTGATGTTATCTTAAAACTTTACTTGTCATTAGTGAGACCCCATATGGATTATGCTGTTCAATTTTGGTGTCCTTATTACAGAATGGACATATTTTCCTTGGAGAGAGTACAACGTAGAATGACAAAAATTATCCATAATATTAGAAATCTTCCATATGAAGAAAGGTTAAAGAAATTAGGCTTACATTCGTTAGAGAGACGCAGAGTTAGAGGGGATATGATAGAGATGTTCAAGTGGGTTAGTGGGATTAATAAAGGGAATATGAAAGATGTACTAAAGCTCAGTGATAGCGAAAGAACTTGAACAAATGGTTTCAAATTAGATATATTTCAGAAAAGATATAGGCAAATATTGGTTTGGTAACAGAGTTGTAGATAGGTGGAATAGGCTACCAAGTGCTATAGTGTGATCAAAAACGATAGAGAGCTTTAAGATAAAATTAGATATAGGCATATGGACGAGATGGGTTGGATGTGAGGGGGATTTGCCGGGTGTAGACCAATCGGCGCTCTGCAGACCCCCATTTTCTGACCTGACCGTTTTAACATAATAACATAAGAAAATGGGAGTCTGCAAAAAGCCGATCGGCCCATACAAGGCAGATCCCTGTCACACCCAACCCTAATTACAAGGCCCAATTATAGGCCCAACTCACTAATACCTTGAGTACTGCCCCCACCAAAATGGTCAGGGATTAACACAAGATTACGGGGGTCTGCTGAACGCCGATTGGCCCACACCTGGTAGAGCCCCCTCACACCCAACCCATCTCGTCCATATGCCTATCTAATTTTATCTTAAAGCTCCCTATCGTTCTTGATCCCACTATATCACATGGTAGCCTATTCCACCCATCTACAACTCTGTTACACCAATATTTGCCTATATCTTTTCTGAAACGAAATTTATCTAATTTGAAACCATGTGTACGAGTTCTTTCGCTATCACTGAACTTTTGTACATTTTTCATGTCCCCTTTATTAATCCCACTAACCCACTTGAATACCTCTATCATATCCCCTCTAACTCTGCGTCTCTCTAACGAATGTAAGCCTAATTTCTTCAACCTTTCTTCATACGGAAAATTTATAATATTATGGATAATTTTTGTCATTCTACGTTGTACTCTCTCCAATGAATCTATGTCCATTCTGTAATAAGGACACCAAAATTGAACAGCATAATCCATATGGGGTCTCACTAATGACAAGTAAAGTTTTAAGATAACATCAGCAGTTCTGTTACTCACACTCCTAGATATGAACCCAAGAATCCTGTTTGCCTTGTTACGAACGCTTTTACATTGTTTTCTAGGCTTCAAATCATTGCTAACAAACACACCTAGATCTTTCTCACAGTCTGAGTTTTCTAATTCCATATTAGCTAGTTTATATTTTATATTTAACATTTGTATGCATCTTCCCTATCTTTAATACCTTGCATTTGTCAATGTTAAACTTCATCTGCCAATTTACTGACCATTCGTGTAAGGTATCTAGATCCCTTTGCAGACACTCTATATCTCTATCTGAATCAATTTTTCTCCCCATTTTGGTATCGTCTGCAAATTTACTTATCCTACTAGTTATACCTAAATCAAGGTCATTTATGTATATAATAAACAACAGAGACCTAATACAGATCCCTGGGGACACCACTTTTGACTGCTCCCCATTCTGACTTGGTACCATTTATGCTGACTCTCTGCTTCCTACCAGTTAGCCATGACGTAATCCATCCTAACAACGCCCCACCTATTCCATGTGCCTCAACCTTTCTCATCAATCTCTCATGAGAGACTCTGTCGAAAGCTTTACTGAAATATAAATATATAATATCATATGACTTGTCATTATCTACTGCTTCATATACCTCTGAGAAAAAACTAAGCAAAGTTGTAAGGCAAGACCGTCCCTGAGTGAATCCATGCTGAGAAGAATTGATTAAGTTAAATGTTTGTAAGTGGTTTCTCATTTTCCTAGCAATAATTGACTCTAGTAGCTTTCCTATGATTGAAGTGAGACTAATGGGACGGTAATTGGATGCTATTGATTTATCGCCTTTTTTGAAGATCGGAACTACATTTGCAAGCTTCCAAGCTTCTGGAACTATACCTGTTTCTAATGACTTGTTAAATAGAAATGTTAATGGGTAACTTAACTCATCTCTGCATTCTTTTAATACTCTAGCATATACCTCATCAGGACCAGGCGATTTATGAGGTTTCAGTCTGTCAATTTCCTTAAGCACATCATTTCTACTTATAGTAACCGTACTTAACCCTATTTTCTATACTATCGCTATATACCTTACGAACTTCTGGAAACTGTGCCAAGTTTTCATTTGTGAAAACGGAAAGAAATTGACTATTTAATGTACTGCACATTTCTAAATAATTTTCTGTCATTTCTCCTATTGAAGTTTTAAGGGGACCAATTACATCTCTAACCTTGCATTTATATAGTTGGTAAAAAGCTTTAGGATTATTTTTTGAGTCATTGGCAACCTTAATTTCATAATTTCTTTTTTCTTTCCTAATATCCTTTTTTACCTGTCGTGATAGATTCTGATAGTAAGCAAGTAGGTGAATTTCGCCTTTCTTAATTTTTCTATATATTCCTCTCTTTTTTCCTAGAAGATCTAATAGTCTATTATTCATCCATTTGGGTTGGTTCTGTGTTGATCTAAATTTTCTTTTGGGGATATATTTATTTTGCGCATTGAATACTGACTTGATAAAATTATCGTATGTATCTACCAAGTTTGACGTCTCTTCCTGACTTAAGATGACAGGTGCCTGAGAAGGGATACACTCATTTGGACACCTGGATCAACTTAATTTTTTGACCATAGGGTCCGTATAGGGCTCTTCTTAACCCACCATAATTGGCTTTTCTGAAGTCAGGTATTAATGTTGTATTCTCTCTGGTATTACCTTTCCATTGTATATTAAAATAAACAGGATTGTGGTCACTATTTCCTAGGTGGTCCCCTATCTCTACATTATTTATCATATGTTCATTGTTACTGAAAACTAAATCGAGAATATTATTACCTCTAGTCGGCTTATCTATGAATTGAAATAAAAAACTATCTTGTACTACCTCAATAAACTCCTCAGAATCAGAGTCGCCTATTTGATGCTGCCAATCTATATTCGTAAAATTAAAATCCCCCACAAAGCACACATTGCTAAACCTTGATGCCACTTTAATTTCCTCCCATAATGACGTTCAGTCATTTCTACTCGTATTTGGCGGTCTATACATAACCCCAATAACTATGGTCTCACTACCTTCGTTTACCTCTACCCAAAAACTTTCATTATCGTTATTTAGTCTAATACCTGATTAATACAGCTTTTTAATGTACTCCTGACAAACACTGCTATACCGCCACCCCTCCTACTTGTTCGGTTATATTTAAACAAACTATATCCTGGTATATCAAATTCTGCTAAAAAATGCCTGGTTTCTGTATTAATCCATGTTTCAGTTAGCGCTATTATGTCTATATTTTCTTTGATAACAAGGGCTCTAAGTTCGTTCATTTTGTTACATAGAATCCTACAGTTTGTGTAATATACTCTCAATTTACTTCTTTTATTTACAACTAATTTACCTTTATTTCTAACTACATTTCCATCTTCCGTTGCACCATCACTACTATCATTAGCAATATTGTCATATATATTAGCATGGGACTGAATATCCTTATCGCTTTCGCCTGACGCTAAACAAAATCCATTTAACCTCTCTTTTACACTCTCAATATTTCTGTTCAAAACCCCACAACCACCCTGTCTAAAGAACTAGCTAATGTGGAAACCCCTAACCGTGAAAGATGAACCCCATCCCTTGCGTAAATCCTATCTCTACCATAGAAAGTATCCCAGTTATCAATGAATGGTATTTCTTTTTCTTTGCAATATTTCTCCAACCGGCAATTGATACCAATCGCCCTGGATGTCCATTCCTTGGGAACTCCTCTTCTGGGTAGGATACAATGTACTACAGGGATCCCTCCCTTCATCCTAACCTTATCTAACACATCCCGATACTGCTGCAGCAGTTCCTTACTTCTACCCTTACCAACATCGTTACTCCCGGCACTGAGAAAGATAATGGGGTTATCTCCACTATCTTCCAAGATGTGGTCCATCTTCTCTAAAACCCTCCCAACTCCATGGCCAGGCAGACACACAACCTTCCTAAGTTTAGTGCGGGTAGCCCTAACTAAATCTAAAGTTAGAGATAGAATAGGCCCCCTCAAAACTTCGATAGGAGAATTGACAGAAAATTATTTAGAAATGTGCAGTACATTAAATAGTCAGTTTCTATCCGTTTTCACTAATGAAAATTTGGCACAGATTCCAGAAGTCCGTAAGGTATATAGCGATAGTATAGAAAATAGGTTAAGTACGGTTACTATAAGTAGAAATGATGTGCTTAAGGAAATTGACAGACTGAAACCTCAGAAATCGCCTGGTCCCGATGAGGTATATGCCAGAGTATTAAAAGAATGTAGAGATGAGTTAAGTTACCCATTAACATTTCTTTTTAACAATTCATTAGAAACAGGTATAGTTCCAGAAGCTTGGAAGCTTGCAAATGTAGTTCCGATTTTCAAAAAAAGGTGATAAATCAATAGCATCCAATTACCGTCCCATTAGTCTCACTTCAATCATAGGAAAGCTACTAGAGTCAATTATTGCTAGGAAAATGAGAAACCACTTAGAAACATTTAACTTAATCAATTCTTCTCAGCATGGCTTCACTCAGGGACGTTCTTGCCTTACTAATTTGCTTAGTTTTTTCTCAGAGGTATATGAAGCAGTAGATAATGACAAGACATACGATATTATATATTTAGATTTCAGTAAAGCGTTCGACAGAGTCCCTCATGAGAGATTGATGAGAAAGGTTGAGGCACATGGAATAGGTGGGGCGTTGTTGGGATGGATTAGGTCATGGCTAATTGGTAGGAAAAAGAGAGTCAGCATAAATGGTACCAAGTCAGAGTGGGGAGCAGTCAAAAGTGGTGTCCCCCAGGGATCGGTATTAGGTCCCCTGTTGTTTCTTATATACATAAATGACCTAGATTTAGGTATAACTAGTAGGATAAGTAAATTCGCAGACGATACTAAAATGAGGAGATCAATTGATTCAGATAGCGATATAGAGTGCCTCCAAAGGGATCTAGATACCTTACATGAATGGTCAGTAAATTGGCAGATGAAGTTTAACATTGACAAATGCAAGGTATTAAAGATAAGGAAGATGCAAACAAATTTTAAATATAAACTAGCTAATTTAGAATTAGAAAATTCAGACTGCGAGAAATATCTAGGTGTGTTTGTTAGCAATGATTTGAAGCCTAGAAAACAGTGTATAGGCGTTCGTAATAAGGCAAACAGGATTCTCGGGTTCATCTCTAGGAGTGTGAGTAACAGAACTGCTGATGTTATCTTAAAACTTTACTTGTTATTAGTGAGACCCAATATGGATTATGCTGTCCAATTTTGGTGTCCTTATTACAGAATGGACATAGATTCATTGGAGAGAGTACAGCGTAGAATGACAAAAATGATCCATAATATTAGAAATCTTCCGTATGAAGAAAGGTTGAAGAAATTAGGTTTAAATTCGTTAGAGAGACGCAGAGTTAGAGGGGATATGATAGAGGTGTTCAAGTGGGTTAGTGGGATTAACAAAGGGGACATGACAAATGTACTAAAGCTCAGTGATAGCGAAAGAACTCGTACCAATGGTTTCAAATTAGATAAATTTCGTTTCAGAAAAGATATAGGCAAATATTGGTTTGGTAACAGAGTTGTAGATGGGTGGAATGGACTACCAAGTGCTATAGTGGGATCTAAAACTGTAGGGAGCTTTAAGATAAAATTGGATAAGCATATGGACGGAAAGGGTTGGGTGTGAAGGGGGATCAACCGGGTTGGGCCAATCAGCGCTCTGCAGACCCCCATAATCCTGCGTTAATCTCTAACCGGTTTGGTAAGATGATCATCAGGGTATTAGAGTGTTGAGCCTATAATTGGGCTTTGTAATTGATTTGGGGTTGTGTGGGACAGGGATCTGCCTTGCTTAGGCCAATCGGCTTTCTGCAGACTCCCATTTTCTTATGTTCTTATGTTCTTATGTAACTAAATGTCTTACCATGGAGTCGCCCACAATCGACACAGACTTACCTTCTCGGGACACAGACTTACCTTTCCCTCGGGAGGATCCAGCAGCTGCAAGTGGAGAACCCCTGGTGGTGGCAGAAGCTCCCTTGGTGGTGGTGGTGGGGGTGGTAGGGGTGGTGGTGGTAGTGGGTAGCACAGCGTCAGCGGTTGGAGCTGAGTCGGCCGCAGGCACTTCGTCTAACCCTCTCTTATCCTGACTATCTTTTCCCTCACATTCGTCTCGCAAAGGAGAGAATGTATTTGTCACACTCATACCTATTCTACTATCCTGCTTCTTGAGTGTGACTTTCCCACCCGTAGTTTTAACAACCTGCCATGAATACAATTTTTCATCAACTTCCTCCCTTTTCCCCTTACTCGACTTTATTTCCTCTTGGCTAAGCTTGAAAGCTAGATTTTCGTCTATAAATCCACTTCCCTCTGAAGTTTAACATTAACCTCCCTTAGAGCCAAGACCTCTTCCTTCACCACAACCATCTCTTCCCTTACCTGGAGAATAAGATGATGCAGTTCAGTAAAGGACTCGCACTCCATACCTGCCATGATCCCAAAAAGCTTAGCGAGGAGCAAACAACTAAGTACAGAAAACAAAAACAAATAAGTCAACTAACAGCTAAAAACTGAGCTAAAACACTTTTATATATACACGAGTGCACTGCCTCCAAACACAGGTAGGTGCGTATGGTCACTGGGTCACGAGCAGGTGGTCCGGGCAGGAACTCAGATTAACACAACCTCCTCCTGTCACTGACTGACTGATGAGGTCGGTCCTCGGAGTTTGTCACTCTTTCAACTCTGGGGGAGGCACTCGTCACAGGCAGTTTTGCCTTTTGTCTCCCTCATCCACATAGACACAAAATAGGCCTTGTAATTGGGGTTGGGTGTGAGAGGGATCTGCCTTGTGTGGACCAATCGGCATTATGCAGACTCCCATTTTCTTATGTTCTTACAACTCTGTTACCAAACCATATTTGCCTATATCTTTTCTTAAACGAAATGTATCTAATTGGAAACCATTTGTTCGAGTTCTTTCGCTATCACTGAGCTTTAGTACATCTTTCATATCCCCTTTAGTAATCCCACTAACTCACTTGAACACCTCTATCATATCCCCTCTAACTCTGCGTCTCTCTAACGAATGTAAGCCTAATTTCTTCAACCTTTCTTCATATGGAAAATTTCTAATATTATGGATCATTTTTGTCATTCTACGTTGTACTCTCTCCAATGAATCTACTGTATGTCCATTCTGTAATAGGGACACCAAAATTGAACAGCATAATCCATATGGGGTCTCAATAATGACAAGTAAAGTTTTAAGATAACATCAGCAGTTGCTACTCACACTCTTAAAGATGAACCCGATAATCCTGTTTGCCTTGTTACGAACGATTGTACACTGTTTTCTAGGTTTCAAATTGTTATGCCCTGATTTTTTTCAGGTTTAACGTATTGGTTAAAGTGAGTTCTTTCAAGACTGGGACTTCAGAGTTCATACAATACATGCAAAGAAACAATAGAGGCTATATATATAACACCGAAATAATATTTAGGAACAGTTTATTTAACTTAAAAACTCTATGAACACATATATGAGGTAATATTGAAGAACATGGCAAGTAAATGGAAACAACTGAAAATACCAAATTTTCTAGCACAAGCGAGGATCTAGATGGAGCTCAGGTATAATATTAAGGCAGATCAACCGCTTATTTTCCTTCAAGGTAATTATAGGATTTATAGTTCACTGAAGAATTAGCAAGAACCTAATATGGTCACTATCACCGGGTGCACTGGTGTACAGAGGTACAATCAAGTACAAACTGAAGTTGCGTTAGGTTATACTTATACACAGTTATATATTATTGTAAGTGATACTTGTGAATATGATTAATACACTGTTGGCACTTGCACTGAGTTGAGAGATGAACTCTGTTATTTAGCACTCGTATAGGTTATCTAGAGTCAATATTATAAACTCTCACGAAATAACACTGTTATGAATATCTGGGGACTCTTACAATAATACTTGTATAATTGGTAAGAAGTTGATATTGTGGACTCTACTATAATTATAACACTTATATGATTTATCTCGAGTCGGTATTATGGACTCTTACTATATAACACTGGTGTGGTTTACACAGAGCCGTTATTGTGGACTCTACTATATAACACTGGCGCACTGGGGTGAATTTGGTAAGTGGATATTATTTCAACTCTCACTTTCTTAGCCTCGTCACTGGCTTGAACTTTTTCAGGTTTTCCTATAAGATTTCTATAAGGGACACTGGTTTCTGTTCTCTTGTAGTCTTCTGAGTCTCTGTGGGCCGTCTAGGTTGGCCTGTCGTGTAAAGTGGTGAGTTACAGATGGACAAATTAATTGGGGTCTTGAATAAGGGTAGCCTACACAACTTACACAAGTAATATTTATGTGTTAGGTGCCTTATCGAACTAACGCGAGCGTATCCAGTGAGAACTTAAGGATGCTCGTCTGTTCTGACCTTTATATTAGTCGTTGCTGAAGTGTTGTTCAAGTACTCCTGATTTAGGGTCTTAAATCTAATGCCTCAGTGTTGACGGATTAGCACTAGATCGGACTAATACGAGAAGAACAATATGGTGTGGACCAATACTGCCTAAACTCGACTGTCTATAAAGCGTGCACAGGGTGTAGTGAACACCACAGTTCTGGGTGGCAATATTAGGCCTCTTTTTCGCCTAAAATCGTAATTTTACGATAAATATCGTTATTACATATTCATATGCGCCTATTTTACGTTTAATATAAAGATAGTAACCTGTAACAACAATAAAACAAGTGGGAATATCATTTTTCTGGTCAAAATCGCGAATGGTAAGCGAGCGGTTCATTCATGAAGTGTGACAGAGCTGGCAACACACCCTCCTCTCTCGAGGGTTTAGGCAGTACTGAGCCCAGTAAAACCTCTTAAGAGCTTTCTCGCCGTTCCCGGGTTAAGAGGTTCAAAACACCCGTTTGTTGGTCGTGACTGAGCACAGACCAACACTGATTCCTCTACAGGATCAGTAACTCTACCAGAATAGAGCTAAGTCTAATGCAGGACTTCGGGTTGCCGAAAGTCAAGTCATAGGAGTTTGACACTCCTTAGACTAGTGGGGTAGGTCGGCTGTGGCCAAAATACCCTCTACTAGAATAGAGTTAAGTCTAATGCAGGGCTTCGGGTGCCGACAGCCAAGTCATAAGACTTTGGTAGCTCTTTAGACTAGTTGGGATAGGTCGGCTGTGGTCGTAGTACCTTCTACCAGAATAGAGTTAAACTCTAGTGCAGGGCTTCGGGGTGCCGAAAGCCAAGTCATAAGACTTTAGTACTCCTTAGACTAGTGGGGTAGGTCGGCTGTGGCCGTAGTACCCTCTACTAGAATAGAGTTAAAGTCTAGAGCAGGGCTTCGGGGTGCCAACAGCTAAGTCATAAGACTTTAGGAGTCTTTAGACTAGTGGGGTAGGTCGGCTGTGGCCGTAGTACCCTCTACTAGAATAGAGTTAAAGTCTAGAGCAGGGCTTCGGGGTGCCAACAGCTAAGTCATAAGACTTTAGGAGTCTTTAGACTAGTGGGGTAGGTCGGCTGTGGCCGTAGTACCCTCTACTAGAATAGAGTTAAAGTCTAGAGCAGGGCTTCGGGGTGCCAACAGCTAAGTCATAAGACTTTAGGAGTCTTTAGACTAGTGGGGTAGGTCGGCTGTGGCCGTAGTACCCTCTACTAGAATAGAGTTAATGCTTATGCAGGACTTCGAGGTGCCGAAAGCCAGGTCATAAGACTTTACTACTCAGTCAAGCAGGACAGTCGGCTGTGGCCGTAAGTCCCAGCTGCTGGGTAGGGTAATTGCAAGGCTATTTAAACTTGGCTGTGGCCAAAATCCTAAAAGCCTTTGAATTGCTTAATTTATCCCAATTTTCCCAGCCTAGTGATGACCTTTACTGAGGCGTGTCCGCTCCCCTTTTGAGTGGTATAGGGGCGCGAGTGTATGTCCCTGAATGGTGTAGGAAGCCTTTCTGGTTCTGGCAGTAGCATGAGTGGCTCGGTTTTTAGTATATCATGAAGTTATTATAGGTCAATACATTTTTGTCAGAGTGAGACTGGAAAGGGGATAATAAGGAGCTTATATGGGTATATCGTACAAAGGAAGTAAAGCTAGGGTATATTCATGTATGAATAAACATTCTGAGCTTGTATATTCGCGGGTAGTGGTTGACAAGGGTGGCAGATAAAACACGAGCGTGGGGATGCGCACGGTGAAAACACAACATGATATTTGGGTTATTTGTTCTTGACAATAATCAGAGAATTGTTCATGAAGAGTACCGTAGACAATAATGTATAGGTAGTGGTATCATAATAATTTGGAAAAGATGATGCAAATTATTTCGGAAGGGAAGCATCTGATGAGTAAATAATAACATAGTATTTGGATCATTTGTTTTTGACAATAATAAACGAACCAATCCTGAAGAGTATCCAAGATAATAATTCAGATAATCTTCAAGGACACTACATCCGCCCTATTAGAAACAATGTATTAGGGAAAATAGGGACCAATAGACTCGCCATATTTTTCTCATTATAGTCTGCATGGAGGAATTTCGTTATCGATAGGCTACTTGAAAAAACCCGATTACACCAAAAAATAACACGAAAATAAGAAGTCCCGACTGTAAACAAAGCATTGCGCACAATGAATCCTTCGACTTGATTCCTTCTTCTTGTTTTGAAAGATGCGGTGAGTGCGATTCACCCAATAAATGGCGGGAGCGTTACTCACAAAAACGAAATACCCGCAACCTGTTTTTGCCCCCTACAGATCTACATATATGAGGATGACAATAAATCAAGGGGGGGTGAGGGGGGGCAACACCCTCCTCAACCCATCGCGTATCCAATGTACCCCACAATTTCCCTTACCTACTGTAAAAGCGCGATTCACCCAATAAATGGCGCAATTTGACGCTGTATCTTCAGATTGATAGATAATGGGTAAGTTTATGCAAATCCTCCACTCAAACCATGCAAAACAACTATGAAACACTATATTCCTTGAAGAAAAACAAAAAACATGGTAAATAAGGTCGATATAATCTTGTTGAATGTTACCATAATTAATATATAGTGGTATCATTATAGTTAGGAAAAAAGGCAATGTAGGAATGATTTTTTGGGAAGGGGAGCATCTGGTGAAAGAATAAACATGAAGGTTGTGATGCACACGGGTAAGCAACAGATTCTGGACAGGCAGGTGAGATTCCTACGTATTCATTTACTACACAGTTTTTAACATGGTAACAGGGTTATTTATATTTGCGACGGTAGATGTCTTTCTCTCCTTTAGAAAATAGGACCTTCCGCTTCTTCGATGTGGGTGAAGTTGAGGAACGTTTGGGCAGCTCTATTCCGGGTGTTGAGGGGAGTTTCGTCGACATCACGGCTATTCTGCATTCGTTTCTCTTCTCGTCTACGGTTGGTGGTGTAATCTGGTGTGGTGCAATTTTGTCCCGTTTGTATCTTCTTGGATGTTGGGAAGATAGAGGAGCAGGGTTTGATTGTTGCGACGGTTGAGGTGTTTGTTTGTGGGTTTGTTGTGTGACGCATGTCCACGTGTGAGCATGCTGTACAGAACGCCTAGTCACGCCCCACTCTCGCTAGGATTGTCAGGGCAGGAACTTTGGCTGTAGTCTATGTAGAGTTTCCTAACTCAGTTCATGTGAGCCGTTGTACTATAAGTAGTATGAATATGTATTTTGTTTTCATCTGAGTCAACGAGTTCTATTTTATATCATTAGTTATAAGTATTGTGTGTAAAACTTATTTGTAATGATGGGAAGAGAAACAACCACAGTTAGGTGTCAGTGGGTACGCCAGGCAGGAGGTAGGCCTAACTCACTAGCACTCCTCCCTCCCTCAGTGCTAGGGGAGCCTTTGTGTATCCCAGAGGAGAGAGAGAAATTACGTAATGGTTTTCAGTGGGCGGTCCTTAGTAGTTCACGTTGGGCTCACTAGAGGGCCGGGTATAAAAGGGAAGTCTAGCCATTTTTTCATCAGAACTCATTAGGCAGAGCGACTTCTCATTTCCCTTGCTAACTATTTATATTCTTCTGACTGATGGGAACTTTCTCTACTACCTTACATTCTTATTTCCTCTTTTCCCTGCCCTGTTTAACTTCCATGGTCCCGTTGGTGCAGAGCTAGTCAGCCAACGTATTATCGCTTGAGTTCTCACGAGATACTTGCCTATTAGATAGCCTATTTTGGAAGGGTTGACTTAGAATAGGATTGATTTATGTTTGTTGCACTTGTATATGCATTTCCCTGTGTGTTATTATTATTATTCCTGTTTTCTGCTAGTCTAGGTAATGCTAGACTGGGGTAAGGCTTTTCTGTGTTACGAGTTGTTGTTTGATGCAGTGGTTAAGCGATAAACCTGCATACTCGTTTCGGTTCAGTGATGCCTAGGTTGTCTTCGCGGCTGACTGTGTTGAGTTAATAATTTACAGTGCGTGAGGGCAAGAGCCTACCACCTGTATTTTATTAACAGTTTGTTTTTACTTTGTCAAGGAGCCGGGAGAAAACCAGATACAAGGGATCTGGATTTCTCAAAGTGCACTTGTTAGTTTTAACGTAATACTTTAAACAGTCGTGAGGACTTCGCTAGGCTACGAGCCGTTTTTGCCCAGTCACTGCTACCTTTTGCCCACAGTACCCCAGCTAGACTTTACTCGATTAGTAGATACAGAATAGTATTGAAGCTTTCCTTATGTATGATATTGTTTATGCACTATTGATTTCATGTGTTGCAAGCTTGGCTACTTTAGTGATTAGTGGCCCACGAGCACAATCCGAGTAGGCTATTGCCGTTGCATTTGCGGAGTACTTCCTTTTAATGTTTGCCATTTACTATTGCATATTCTTTTAATTATTCTTATGCCAATTTAAGCCTTTAATAGTATTTAATTGCCAGTGTTTTTGCTTATTGAATTACTGTTCAAAATCCGATACGTACTTCTTACGAGCATCCGAGAAGCATCTAACTTTTTTCAGAAGATTCCTTGCTCGATGCTTAAGGACTATTAATTAACGTAACGTAATAGTGCCGATCCGAAGTAGAGGGTGGTGGACTTCTTAAGTTCATAGTCAAGGGTGGATTACTTCGGCTTCGGCCAACACTATTCTTTTGTGTTGTTGTTTTTACTTCATTGTTTGATTGTTGACCAGACTAGATAATTCCTGTCTCTTTATTAGTCTGTTGTTGAACACTAGTACCGAGTTCTTGTATACCCCGTTATAGCAGATTGAACTCTGGAGGGTATTGGTGTTTTTTGTTCAGCTGGCAGTACTCAGGGGTTGGGATCGTGTGTTTCCGTTGTGGCAGCGAGCCGTATTCGAGTCCTGATTGAGAGCCCTTGTGTACCTGAGTGCCAGTTCGTAACAAATGGCGACCTTGCTTAGGATTTTGTGAACAGTATAAATTTTTGCAGAGTTGTACAACATTTGTTTGTTTGTATTTTAGCGTGCATATTGCAGAATATTTTTTTTTGTATGGCAATTAGTAAAGCATTTAAGAGACTCCTGTTAATTTAGTAATTAGTGCTTGCATAGGAAGTTTAACACTTTTGTCTCGAGAATTTTTTGTGGACTTCAGTGCAATAGCAATAGCACTGACGATGAGCGAGAGATGTCATTTGAAGGTGTGCCGTTAGTAACCAGTGAGGAGGATGCTAGAGTTTTTGTGAGTAAGCGGTACCACGTGACGGAGGAGAGGCTGACTGGGGTGGATGTTTGTGGCTTGCACCTGATAGCCAAGGTTTTGGGCATTTCCAATGTAGCAGGGATGTCCAAGGGGGAGCTGATTTCCTGGGTGTTGCGTGAGCGACATGGGGTTTTGGAGGAGAGGGCGTTTGGGGGGCTTCCTCCCCAGATCCCCTCTCACTCGACTCCCACAGTGCCGTCCACTCAGTTACCGGAGGTTAGCACTCTCCCACAGAGGGATGAGAATTGGCAGATTGGAGTGCCCTCGGGTGGTGCACGTGGTGGTTCCCCAGTTTTTGCCCCCCCTCCTTCATTAGTGGCAGCTCCCTCTTCCTGCCTGTCTCCAGATATGGTATTTAGACTTGAGCTTGCTAAGATTGAGGCTAGGAAGCAGGAGAATGAGACCAGGAGGCAGGAGGATGAGACGAGGAGGCATGAGATTGAGGTTAGGAGGCATGAGGCTGAGCTTAGGTACGACTCGGAGAAATATTGTGCTAAATTAGATTTAGATAAGACTCGTGCAGAGTCGACAGGGACTCAGATGGGCCGTGAGGGCCAAGTAAGAGAACAGTCCTTGGCCCACTTAGTCAAATTGGTGCCGGTATTTAGTGAAACTGAAGTCACAGAATTTTTTAATCGTTTTGAGAAGAAGTGTAGGGAGCATAATTGGCCTGAAGAGAAGTGGGCAGCTCTAGTCTCCTCAAGACTTACGGGTAAGGGTCTGAAGGCTTATGATGCACTGCCTTTAGAGTCTTGCATTGACTACCCAGAATTGAAGAGAGCTGTCCTACGGGCATACGAGTTGCAACCGGAAACATATCGATTGAAGTTTCGGGGTGTTACAAAGACTAGGGAGGCGACCTTTCTTGAACATGCCCGGGACTTAAAAGATGCACTTAAAAACTGGACACGTTCTGAGAAAGCTGAGACGGCAGAACAGTTGACTGAGCTGTTTCTGCTTGAGCAGTTTTATAAGTATACTGGTGCAGAAATGACTTTAACTATTAAAGAAAAGAACCCAAGAACTCTTCAAGAGGCAGCTGAGATGGCTGACCTCAGGTTGTCGCTAATCAGGGGATGTGAATCTGTAAAGCGTGTTGATGCAGTTCCCAAGGGGCGCGATACTCCAAACCCTCGAGCTCAGGACAATCACTATAGATATAAACCTCAGTTTAAAAGCCAAGATACCAGGACTGAACCAAAGACTACAGCCGTCCCATTACAGAAGGGTCAGAACTCCGCCCCTTATCAGAAGAGACCGATAGGGGAAGTGGAATGTTTTCATTGTAGAAAGAAGGGGCATTATGCAAAATCTTGTCCTAGTAAGCCGCCGGCTGCAGCCGTGTCTTTGGTGCGCAGCATAGGTGTGGCTGAAATGTCGTCTGGATTTACCCAGGGTAGTTTGCCAGCGGCAGGGTCACAGGCTATGTATAAGACTCAGGAAGGCTCGTCCCCTGTCCGTGATGTCTTTTGCGCCCATAGAGGGACCGGTAGGGTAAGTTGGGCGGGTTGCCAGCATAAGGTGGAAGTTTTGCGTGATACTGGAGCTTCACAGACACTTTTGAAGAATTTCACGGGGCGACCAATTAATGCGGCACGGGTGGTTGTTGTTCAGGGTATTAACGCGACCAGGTCATACCCGTTGGTTCGTGTGGAGCTGGAAGTTGATGGTGTGATTAAGGACTTAGATGTTGGGATCGTTGAGAAATTGCCAGTGGAGGGCGTCGACCTTCTTCTCGGCAACGACTTTGCGGTGCCTACTTTAGACGTTCCACCCTTAGTCGTTGCCGAGAGGCCGGCCGACGTGAGTAGGGAGGAACAAGAGTGGGTAGTGAGTTGTCAACACCATCAGATGGCATGTGTGGTAACTCGTTCCCAAGCATTTAAGGTATCACAGCCTATTTCCCAGGCCACAGAACAGCGGAGGAAGGGAATTAAGGAGAAGCGGAAGGCTGGGAAAAGTTTGAAGAGTTTAGAACCAGTGGCTCTCCCAAAAGACCCAATAGCAGGACCTTTGACCGAGTCTGTTGTAACTCCAGTGCCTAACACAGTTGATAAAGTAGTGGAGGAGGCAGAGACTCAGAGACAGCACCGTTACCTGCAGCGAGAAAACCGGATGTCTAAGTTGGATGTTGGGGGAGGGCATGAGTTGTTGACCAAGCAGTTAGACATGTTGGCTCCCACAGACATTCGAAAGTTGCAATTAGAGGATCCAGAGGTTTTGCAGTGTACCAATGGGGCTGTGGAGTTAGAAGAAGATAGGGATGCAAAGGCAGGGGATTTTTTTTTCTTTAATGGAATTTTATACCACCGATATCAAGATCCTAAAAGGAACTGGGAGGGCGGATCAGGTACAGTTGACCAGCTGGTCGTGCCAGAGGGCTGCAGGGAAAGTTTGCTTAGGTTGGCTCATGATTCTCCATTATCAGGACATTTGGGTGCCAAGAAAACGGTGGCGGCTTTGGGGAAATTGTTTTGGTGGCCGGGGATGAAGTCTCATGTGCAGTCATGGATAAACTCATGTGATATTTGTCAACGTGTCGGGAAACCGAACCAAGTTATTCCTAAGGCTCCGTTACACCCTATTCCTGTGATTGGGCCACCCTTTATTAAAATTATTGTTGACAGGGTTGGTCCACTCCCTCCCACTAAGGCTGGAAATAAATTTTTGTTAACCATAATGGATGTTGCCACTAGATACCCCGATGCATACCCTATGAAAAATGGAATGGCTAAGACGGTAGTCAGTAACTTGTTGTGGTACTTCTCAAGGTACTGGTACCCGGAGGAGATTCAGTCTGATCTGGGATCTAATTTCACCTCCAACATGTTCAAGCAAACAATGCAACAGCATGGGATACGAGCAGTAGTATCGTCAGTGTATCACCCTGAGAGTCAAGGGGTGCTTGAGTGGTGGCATGCTACACTTAAAAGCATGCTCAGGTGTTATTGTGCTGACAACGGTATGGATTGGGATCTTGGATTGCCTTATGTGCTGTTTGCTGCTCGGGAGGTACCTGGTGAGAGCCTGGGATTTAGTCCAAACGAGCTGATTTTTGGACACCGTGTCAGGGGCCCCCTTAACATGCTGAAAGAAATTTGGGAGGGGACTGTGCAGCCTTGTCCATTATTAAAGTATGTGCTTGAAAGCCATGAGGGCATGCTTAAGGGTCTGGAGATGGCAGGTAGAAATTTGACAGAATCACAAGCTTTGATGAAGGACAGGTATGATCGCAAAGTGAGGCTCCGGAAGTTCACTGTAGGACAAGAGGTATTAATTTTGTTGCCTTTGGTTGGTAACCCCCTCTCTGCGAAGTACACTGGACCTTATAAAATTGTAGAAAAAATTTCAGACTTAGATTACCTTGTTGCCACTCCAGACCGGAGGAAAAAGAACCAGTTATGTCACGTGAACCTTATTAAAGAGTATGTGAGGCGCCCCTCTGAGCCTCTCACTGTCCCTGTGTTGGCTTGTTGCGGCCATGGTGGAAAAGGAGAGGGACAGTCAAGCTTCGGAGGAGAATAGCTGGGATCAACATGTTTCAGCGGATCAGTGGGCGGGGAACTCGAGCCTAAGGGCTGACGAGGCTATAGCTCATTTGCCTGAGCCGCAGTTTGATGCTATCCGTCAGTTGTTCGGTTCATACCCGACTGTATTTGCTGAACACCCAGGCCTCACTACTCAGGCTATGCATGATGTTGACGTGGGGGACCATATACCCTTTAAGTCAATCCCGTACCGTGTGTCCCCCATAAAACTACCAGCTCTGAGGGATGAGTTGGAGTATATGCTCGGTAGAGGGTTGATAGAGAAAGGCACAGTTAAGTGGACTTCCCCTGTAACACTGCAGCCTAAGCCAGATGGCAAGGTACGCTTTTGTATTGATTTCCGTAGGTTAAACGGTTTGACTCCAACTAACCCATATCCTCTTCCTCGGGTTGATGATAGTGTTGACAAAATTGGTAATGCTCGTTTTTTGTCTAAAGTAGATTTAGTAAAAGGTTACTGGCAAGTACCTTTGTCCGAGCGTGCTAAAGAGGTATGTGGTTTTGTTGTGGACGGGAGTACCTACCAGTGCAATGTTATGCCTTACGGACTTAAGAATGCACCAGCAACGTTTCAGAACCTGATGAATGAAATTGTAAAGGACATTCCGAATTGCACCGTATATTTGGACGATGTAATCATTTATGATGACGACTTTGAGAGCCATTGTGAGCACCTTGAGACCTTGTTCCGGAAACTTAGTGAAGCAGGTCTGGTAGTAAATTTGGCAAAGTGTGACTTCGTAAAAGCCACTGTGCAGTACCTTGGGTTTGTAGTGGGAAGGGGACAGGTGTGCCCTCCTCAGAACAAGGTACAGGCTATCAATAAATTTCCGCACCCAACAACCATGAAGCAGATTATGAGATTCTTGGGTATGATAGGCTACTACAGACGCTTCATAAAAGGGTACTCAACGGTGTTGGCACCTCTCACAGATTTGTTATCTAAAGACAAAAAGTTTTTGTGGGCACCTGAGTGTGAAAAGGCTTTCACTTTGGTGAAACATTTGCTATGTACTCACCCGATACTCAGGGCCCCAGACTTTAACAGGCCTTTTCAGCTGGCAACAGATGCTAGTGGTGTAGGGGCTGGTGCCGTCTTGCTACAGACAGACAATGAAGGTGTGGAACACCCAGTAAGTTTCTTTTCTAAGAAGTTCAATGCTGCACAAAAGAACTATTCTACAATAGAAAAGGAATTACTGGCGATTGTGCTGTCGCTCAGGCACTTCGAGGTGTATGTTCCAGCCTATGGCCCAGTCGTGGTTATCTACACTGATCATCACCCTTTGTGATTCCTGAATCAATTTCACAATCACAATATGAGACTGACCAGGTGGTCTTTGATGTTGCAGGAGTATAACCTG
This sequence comes from Paralithodes platypus, assembly GCA_032716605.1. NCBI lineage: Eukaryota > Metazoa > Arthropoda > Malacostraca > Decapoda > Lithodidae > Paralithodes > Paralithodes platypus. The sequence continues at coordinate 23,457,464 of CM064540.1, forward strand.
GACATCCGTCATATTGCTGGATGTGACAATGTGATCGCGGATTGTTTATCAGGGGTGGATGATCAGTCGTAGGCTATCACAGGTGTGTGGGTTTGAGTGGAGGAAAATAGGCTGCCCTTATAGTGCAGCCGGGAAAAACATATTAAAATATAAAAATCATATAAAAACTCTTTCTTTTGATATAGGTAATCGTATAAGTTTGTCATAGCCTATAGAGTTTGAGTAGTCCACGAACTATCAAATGGATGAGCTACTGTAAGCTCGCTCTGGGAGCATGATATTGTGTCTTTTTGCTATTGTTGGGAGGAGTTATAAAATGTGATTTTTTTTTTAATAATAAGATGTGTTTTGGTGATAAACTCAGCTTTGTTTTAGTGTCGTGCGGTCGCTGGGTGTGAGGGGCTTGATGGGGTTCTGTGTTTGTCAGATTTTAGCTCAGGGTTGAGCGAGTAAAATCTTGGGTGAGGTGTGACGCATGTCCACGTGTGAGCATGCTGTACAGAACGCCTAGTCATGCCCCACTCTCGCTAGGATCGTCAGGGCAGGAACTTTGGCTGTAGTCTATGTAGAGTTTCCTAACTCAGTTCATGTGAGCCGTTGTACTATAAGTAGTATGAATATGTATTTTGTTTTCATCTGAGTCAACGAGTTCTATTTTATATCATTAGTTATAAGTATTGTGTGTCAAATTTATTTGTAATGATGGGAAGAGAAACAGCCACAGTTAGGTGTCAGTGGGTACGCCAGGCAGGAGGTAGGCCTAACTCACTAGCACTCCTCCCTCCCTCAGTGCTAGGGGAGCCTTTGTGTATCCCAGAGGAGAGAGAGAAATTACGTAATGGTTGTCAGTGGGCGGTCCTTAGTAGTTCACGTTGGGCTCACTAGAGGGCCGGGTATAAAAGGGAAGTCTAGCCATTTTTTCATCAGAACTCATTAGGCAGAGCGACTTCTCATTTCCCTTGCTAACTATTTATATTCTTCTGACTGATGGGAACTTTCTCTACTACCTTACATTCTTATTTCCTCTTTTCCCTGCCCTGTTTAACTTCCATGGTCCCGTTGGTGCAGAGCTAGTCAGCCAACGTATTATCGCTTGAATTCTCACGAGATACTTGCCTATTAGATAGCCTATTTTGAAAGGGTTGACTTAGAATAGGATTGATTTATGTTTGTTGCACTTGTATATGCATTTCCCTGTGTGTTATTATTATTATTCCTGTTTTCTGCTAGTCTAGGTAATGCTAGACTGGGGTAAGGCTTTTCTGTGTTACGAGTTGTTGTTTGATGCAGTGGTTAAGCGATAAACCTGCATACTCGTTTCGGTTCAGTGAAGCCTAGGTTGTCTTCGCGGCTGACTGTGTTGAGTTAATAATTTACAGTGCGTGAGGGCAAGAGCCTAACCACCCTGTATTTTATTAACAGTTTGTTTTTACTTTATCAAGGAGCCGGGAGAAAACCAGATACAAGGGATCTGGATTTCTCAAAGTGCACTTGTTAGTTTTAACGTAATACTTTAAACAGTCGTGAGGACTTCGCTAGGCTACGAGCCGTTTTTGCCCAGTCACTGCTACCTTTTGCCCACAGTACCCCAGTTAGACTTTACTCGATTAGTAGATACAGAATAGTATTGAAGCTTTCCTTATGTATGATATTGTTTATGCACTATTGATTTCATGTGTTGCAAGCTTGGCTACTTTAGTGATTAGTGGCCCACGAGCATAATCCGAGTAGGCTATTGCCGTTGCATTTGCGGAGTACTTCCTTTTAATGTTTGCCATTTACTATTGCATATTCTTTTAATTATTCTTATGCCAATTTAAGCCTTTAATAGTATTTAATTGCCAGTGTTTTTGCTTATTGAATTACTGTTCAAAATCCGATACGTACTTCTTACGAGCATCCGAGAAGCATCTAACTTTTTTCAGAAGATTCCTTGCTCGATGCTTAAGGACTATTAATTAACATAACGTAATAGTGCCGGTCCAAAGTAGAGGGTGGTGGACTTCTTAAGTTCATAGTCAAGGGTGGATTACTTCGGCTTCGGCCAACACTATTCTTTTGTGTTGTTGTTTTTACTTCATTGTTTGATTGTTGACCAGACTAGATAATTCCTGTCTCTTTATTAGTCTGTTGTTGAACACTAGTACCGAGTTCTTGTATACCCCGTTATAGCAGATTGAACTCTGGAGGGTATTGGTGTTTTTTGTTCAGCTGGCAGTACTCAGGGGTTGGGATCGTGTGTTTCCGTTGTGGCAGCGAGCCGTATTCGAGTCCTGATTGAGAGCCCTTGTGTACCCGAGTGCCAGTTCGTAACAGTTGCTCGGGTTGGGACTTCTTAGTGGCGTCTACTTTAGTCCCTCCTGTTGTTTGATGTTATCTTGGGTGATTTTCTTTTTCAGAGGATGCTGTCGTAAGGCAGGCTTTCTTTTTCTGGGGTATTTCACAAATCATTGCTAACAAACACACCTAGATCTTTCTCACAGTCTGAGGTTTCTAATTCCATATTAGCTAGTCTATATTTTGCATTTGTATTCATCTTCCCTATCCTTGTATTTGTCAATGGTAAACTTCATCTGCCAATTTACTGACCATTCATGTAAGGTATCTATAGATCCCTTTGGAGGCACTTTATGTCGCTATCTGAATCTATTTTTCTCCCCATTTTGGTATTGTCTGTGAATTTACTTATCCTACTAGTTATAACTAAATCAAGGTAATTTATGTATATATAAAACAACAGAGAACCTAATACAGATCCCTGGGGGACACCACTTTTGACTGCTCCCCATTCTGACTTAGTATCATCATAGACTACAGTAGATCTGGACTTGACACAAAAATGGAACTTTGCAGTACGGGACCCCAAATCGGAGAAAGAATCCCGCAGATCGAACGTCGAAACTGAAAAAAAAAAAAAATTGTGGTTTCGAGGTTCAAACTAGGGGGTTTGTTTACCGATTTTCGGTCCCTTACTGCAAAGTTCCATTTTCGTGTCAAGTCCAGATCTACTGTAGTCTATGGTACCATTTATGCTGACTTTCTGCTTCCTACCAATTAGCCATGACCTAATCCATCTGAACAACGACCCACCTATTCCATGCACCTCAACCTTTCTCATCAATCTCTCATGAGGGACTCTGTCAAAAGCTTTACTGAAATCTAAATATATTATATCATATGACTTGTCATTATCTACTGCTTCATATACCTCTGAGAAAAAGCTAAGCAAACTAGTAAGGCAAGAACGCCTCTGAGTAAATCCATGCTGAGAAGAATTGATTAAGTTAAATGTTTCTTAGTGGTCTCTAATTTTCCTAGCTCTAGTAGACTCTAGTAGCTTTCCTAGGATTGATGTGAGACTAATGGGACGGTAATTGGATGCTATTGATTTATCAAATTTTTTGAAGATCGGAACTACATTTGCAAACTTCCAAGCTTCTGGAACTAAGCCTGCTTCTAATGACTTGTTAAATAGAAATGTTAATGGGTAACTTAACTCATTTCTGCATTCTTTTAATACTCTAGCATATACCTCACCAGGACCTGTCGATTTCTGAGGTTTCAGTCTGTCAATTTCCTTAAGCACATCATTTCTACTTATAGTAACCATACTTAACATGTTTTCTATACTATCGCTATATTTATTAGTGGCCCCTTCATCATTGACGAACTGCCTTAACAAAGTTATGGCCTCTCTTTGAACTCATGGCTCGCCATTTCAAATGTCCCGCCTAGGAGCCAAAACGATAGAAATTAACCATATCATCGTGAGCGAACGCTGAAAACGCTGACGGACTCGTCCATAAATTATGCGGATGTCACTACTGAAAAAAATAAAAATACAAAATAATGTAAAAAATTAAAATAAAAGAATAAAGTTGATCTACCCGTACTGCGCTTCCCGACAGTCTGATGTTCTATAGCGGCGTCTCCTAGCGTCACGCACCGAATCTAGCCCTCTTCGCTCCTAGGTGTCCCCCGGAGCGGAGGTGTGTGCGTCCTCTCTTCATCCTTCATCCTATCTCCGGACTTGTGAGTCATTTTGCTCATTTGTACTTGTGTGTGATGAGCTAGGTTAGTTCTTCAGGCTAGATAGAATACATGCACCATCCAGTGGGATACCTTAGGATTTTTTTCCGTGGGTGTCGTGTCAACTTATACTCGGGAGACCTTCGCTGTGATAAGGCAAGGATCTCATGTTTGCTGTGTTGTGAATTTTTCCTGTGTTATGTCTACTAGCTAGTTTAGGCATGAGGCTTCTTTTTAGCTTTTGGGGCCCGATTTTTCGGCCACCCAATTGGGTGTGTTAAGCGGTATGATCTCTTCGTGGAGAACCTTGTGTGTTTCAAATTCTCTTACTTAGTAAGAAGTTTGGCTACAGGTTTTGACGCAATAAGCCTACATTCCTGTTCTAAGTGATGGGTGAAGGAGTACCTAGTCTTTCTAGGAAGGTGAGTGTGCTTCTACAATACATCTGACTGATGCCTACCTGCCCTGGTTACTTCATTAGGTCTCCTTGTAGGTGACATTTTTATGGCTAGGATGCATTATTATTATATTGAATTATATACTTGTGCCATAAATTGCATGTTGAGTCACTTGTTTAGGTTTCGTAACCGTCAGACAAAGAGTGGTCAGTCTGGGGCTGTGTTCGACGCGCCTCTACATTTCGTAATGTAGGGCCTTGTGTGGTCACCTGGAGCGATGTAAAATTCGGAGTATCATTAGTCTGTGGCATGATAAGGCAGAATTTGTGGTTATTGGATGAAAAGCTGATCTTTTCAGGGCGGCGGGTAACTCTCGTTGGGCGATTTTTACGCGTTATAAATTAAAACATTCCGGCGGGCCCGACGTAGTCGATATCCAATAAACCTGTTTGTGGCATGGAACAAACGAACGTTAACCCGGCGGAATGAAGGGAGGCCTTTTTCGCCGGACATCAGCATAGCCGAGGACTCATCTAGCCTATCTTTTAAATTAAGCCTGGTGCTGATTCACTCTTTGCCCACCGCGGGTCGCAGGGCACCGTAGAACTGTATTCTAAACGAATAAGAAGGGTTTAGGTCAGTGTTGGTCACTTAGGTAAGAAGTACAAAGGAGTACAAAGGAGTACAAAGTCATAACTCTTTGACCATCGGGCATGGTTACAGTAACGTAAGGGGACCTTAGATGATACTTGTGGTTCTACGTTCTTTTTTCCTCATGCGTTAAATAAATAATGTAATGTTCCGCCGTCATAGACTAGTACCTATGAGCATTGATTCTTGACATTTTCCTCCCTCAGGAGCGGTAGCCAAGTCTCACCCGGGAGACGTCTAGGTGGACAGCATTCCCCGGCGGGGGGAGAGTCACGATGGATGTCTAATTTTGTACAGGCTGTAATTGCCCCAACCTCCCTGTGCCTGGCCATAAACAATGTGTGCATTGTATAAAGTGTTTTGATCGCTCTCGGGGTCGTTGGCTAATCAAAACATACCTCCAGTGCTCTGTTTATAGAAACGGGGTAGTGACCTATTCCGATGACAAGTGCAAGACAGTTTTGCTAACGATCAGAGCTACTTATAAAATGTATTGCTGTGATGTGGTGCACAAAGCCCTCCAAATGGAAGATCAGTTGTTGTGGGGCTTTCTTGATAATACACCTTCGTCACCCGGCAAGCCAAAAGGTTCGACGTCGTCTCGGCCTCTTCCACCTGCTAACCCAACTCGGTCTAAGCAGAAGAAAGTAGTCTCTAAAGCAACAGTTTCGACAAATGACTCTTCAGACTCTGCACCCTCTTCCCCCTGCCAATCCAAGAGGACAAGGACCTCCAAGGAGAGGCAAGACTCGCCGGACAGGCCAACTCAACGACACCGGTCTCGTTCTAGGTCTCCTAGACATCTCGAGATCGAGAGATCCTCTTCCACCACAAAGATCCTCGTCTCCATCGCCGGTTAATCCAGCAAATAGATTTAAATTTGACTCCCAAGCACCTCACCATAGACATGCTAAGGAGCCTAAAGATAAAGGACATCCGGCGAAACATAAAACCCCGGCAATGAAGACAGCCTTGACACCTGGCACTTCCAGGCCTCCATTGTCTAGGGCTGAGCACCAGCAACTGTCTCCCCCCCGCCAGGGCTCCTCTACCCTTTCCGCTGAGCGCAGTGTTTTTGGCCCTCCAGCGTCACCCAGGATGGTGTATGTTTCTCCATCATCCACAAGAAGCCTTATACGATCCCCCGCCGGGCGGCAACGCAGGAGTCTCCTATATAACTTCCAGTCATGCGGGAAGATTTCCGGCATGTCACTCCTCTCACAGATGCCCAGGAGGCATCTCAGGAATCGTCTACAATTGAGCAGCTGGATCGCTCCTCCCCAATGGACCTTTCTCCAATACAAGATCTTTGGAACGAACAAGAGCCGTTGTGCGGAGGTTCTGAACCTGCAGCAAGTGACATAGCCACCCGGTTTGAGGAGGCCTGTTCAGAGACCTCACCAGCCCCCTCAGCCCGGATGCCGGGAGTCACTCCGCTTTTTTAACAAACTGCGGATGAATTACAGGATATGCCGTCTGGCCAACGACATTCTCTTCTACAGGAAGGAACGCAGGAATCCGAAGCCTTTCGTCCTCCGTTTACGACTGACCAAGGTGGAATTTTTGTGACTCATGAACTATTTAGAGATTGTGTTGAATTTGTTAAGGGTGTTAACAAGGAAAGGATGGCAAAGGTTTCCACCCCCTCGACCTCGGTGGCACGACCTCTGGGCCAAGTACAAGTGCTTCCCCAAGTTTCTCCTCCATTTACCCCTATTGTTGCTGAAGCGACTACTGTCACTACCGTTACGCCGACAATGTTGCCGTCAAAGTTAAATCTGTTAACGGATATTATTCCACCTCCCTTAGATAAATCCTCCCTTATTGCAAAGGGCCCTATGCCACTGTTGTACGGTCAAGATAGGTCATGGTTAGTCGTGAAGCCCACTCACTCTGAGGTCGCACAGCCTACGGTCCCGGGAGAGATCCCTGTGCCAGAACATTGGTTTGTGGAAATGAGTGAGGCCAAAAAACTAAGGGCCAAGAATCAAGCTGATGACATTCTTGATGTCATCTTGATGTCAAAGCGATTCCAAATATTTACAATCCTGAGTTTTTTGTTTACTCCCAGTCCCCGGCACCTGCCTCTTCTGTTAAATTATATTCAGGTTGGTCAAAGTCGGATGGACTAAATGATATAAAGTCATTGCAAGGGCTTACTCATCAGTTAAAGTCACATCCACGCCGGGACAATTCTGGATTGCCGGTATTGCATATCGAGGGTGTAGGTGCCGGGCCATGCACTGGGTGGGAGCAGGAGGCCCGGCTGTTTGCCAGCACTATTACTAGTAAGAGTAGCCATCAACTCCCGCCGGATGATCATCATTGGTTTTACATGCCCGTAGTGCAGGCGGATGTAGTCCCACGTGTATTTTAGACTTCTTGTGTGCTCCAAAATTATCTTTGTGTCAGTTAGCAGAGCCCACTCAACTACAGGTAAGCAAAGATTTCAAAATGAGACAATGTGCCATGAGGTTACTGTCACAGTTTCTGATCAGTTGGCAACTAGCAGAATTGCTAGCACGTACAACTGAAGCAGTACCGGAGAGTAACACCAAAAAGGCATTATCTCGTAATCGGCGGGTCTTACTCCAAAATTCTGTTCAGTCTCTTGGGGACGTTCGTATGGCTCTCTTTGAGGCCGTACGAGCTTCAAACATGTTCAATTAGTCATTACTAATGTTCAAGCTCTGGGGTTCAAGGTGAACTTGGCAAAGTCCAATCTTGTTCCCATGTGAGCCATCTAGTGGGTGGCCCACCCACTGGTTGGCTGTGGGACACTAAACACTTATCCTTGAGCCAGAGTGCATCCTTCTCGCAGAAAGAAGCTACATAGGTAAGCTACAACTATTTTACAATATAACATTGTTTCACCTGTTTCAGATTATAAATCAGCAACTTTACTTCTTACAGTTGAGTTTTATTACACAAGATAAGAAAACAAACTTAAGTGTGCAAGTTTTTCAATATCTCGGCTACATAACACAGACTCTTACTAATCTAGTGAGAAAGGGCAAAGGTTTCGCAGGAAACTCTTCCGATTCCTGCACTGCCTGACTACCACAAGCAGAGTTTGGGAGTCTCTAGTCATGCAGGGGTTCTTAACCTTTTGATGAATCCAGACCCTCAATGGATTGCCCAATATGAGCCCATACCCCCTTCGCTTGACTGTCGAAATCATTATCATCACCAGTCCTGTTTGTTGCCAGTATGACATCCCAAGATGTCAATAGCTAGAATTTACTTTAGGTATGGATAGCTAGAAATAGAATATGAAAGAAATTTATAAGCATTTTTCATATATATTTACAAAAAAACAAGAAATTACAACTACTCTAGTGTCAGGAAAACCAACATTATACAAGGAGGCATTGACACCCTAACAAACTGGTCTGAATCATGGAAGCTGCTTTTCAATGTTGATAAGTGCAAGGTAATCCACTGTGGACACAGCAATCCGAACACAAACTACACAATGCTCGGCAACGATATCAAGACAACTGAACAGGAAAAGGACCTAGGAATCTTGATAACCAACAACCTTAAAGTTAGGGAGCAAGTACCCAAAGTGGTTAAACAGGCTAACCAATGCTGGGCATGGTCAAGAACTCCTTTGACTACATGTGCAGAAACTCATTTAGTATCCTGTATAAAAGATAATTTATTAGTGGCCCCTTCATCATTGACGATGCGCCTTACGTAGGTAATGGCCAATCTTTGAACTCTAGCTTGCTGTTCAAACTTCCCGCCCGGGGAGAACTCAAAATACGATTGCCTTACATCGTGAGCGAAACGCTCTTAATAACCACTCACGGACTCGTCCTTATGATGTGGGTACCACTACTAGAAAAACTAGTAAAATAAATAAAGAATAAAAATAAAAATTAAACTTGACCTAGCTTTGCGCTTTCCATGCGTCTGCTCTTGGGTACAGCTCGCCATCTTGTTCACAGCGAGTGCTCACTCTTATTCTCTCCGGGCCCGCATAGTAAGGACCTGTGTCCCCGACGCTCCTGCCTGCATCTCGTTCGTCACCTTCCTTGTACCTAGTGAGTCCTTCATCTAGTCGATAATCTAACCTAACTTCAGCACTGTCATGGACAAATGAGCAAGGACTCACTAGGTACAAGGAAGGTGACGAACGAGATGCAGGCAGGAGCGTCGGGGACACAGGTCCTTACTATGCGGGCCCGGAGAGAATAAGAGTGAGCACTCGCTGTGAACAAGATGGCGAGCTGTACCCAAGAGCAGACGCATGGAAAGCACAAAGCTAGGTCAAGTTTAATTTTTATTTTTATTCTTTATTTATTTTACTAGTTTTTCTAGTAGTGGTACCCACATCATAAGGACGAGTCCGTGAGTGGTTATTAAGAGCGTTTCGCTCACGATGTAAGGCAATCGTATTTTGAGTTCTCCCCGGGCGGGAAGTTTGAACAGCAAGCTAGAGTTCAAAGATTGGTCAACCTATACATTCGCCCACATTTGGAATAAGCTGTACAATCCTGGTCCCCTCACCTAAGAATGGATATCGATGCTATCGAAAAAGTTCAAAGGAGAGCCAAAAAACTTGTTCCTGAACTACAAGACCTACCATATGAATCGAGACTAAAGAGAAGAGCTTAGGTATAACAACGCTGGAAGATAGGAGAAAGAGAGGCGATCTGATTGAAACATTCAAACTTGTAAAAGGAATAGAGAATGTTGACAGATCGCAATTCTTCCAGATGAATCCAAACCACCTATGAGGCCACGACCATAAAATCTTCAAAAAACAGTGCCATACTAATGTCAGAAAAACATTTCTTTTCACAAAAAGTGGTTGACTCCTGAGGTAATTTGCCTGACAATGAATAAAATCTAAGTCTGTTAATTAATGTAAAAACCACATATAATAAATATAATAAACACCAACATTAATTTAAAGCCATCATTAAGCTTCAACAGCAAGAAGTAACTTTCATATTGATATATGATAAGTTTTAGAGGCGAGCAATCAAAGCGCCAATAGGTGCAATCCTTCTCGCATAGTTATATTGGTAAGCTACAACTATTTTACAATATAACATTGTTTCACCTGTTTCAGATTATTAATCAGCAACTTTACTTCTTACAGTTGAGTTTTAATACACAAGATAAGAAAACAAACTTAAGTGTGCAAGTTTTTCAATATCTCAGCTGCATAACACAGACTCTTACTAATCTAGTGAGAAATCTTCTATTGTTTTTGTGCAATCAAAACATGGAATCGGGGTACTGTTACTGACAATGCTACTCGCATGTCATCTGACACATCAAGCCGATTTCTTCATTTTGATTTCAGATTTAATAATGTAGAGAATCCGGTTTCACAGAGATATGTAGTTGTGAAGGGAACTAAAACATTCATAGCCCTCAGTGCCAAGTTTGGGTAAGCTGCGATTTGCTCACACCAAAACTGCTTAACCCGGGAACTGCAGGAAGACTCTTAAGAGTTCCCCCGGCGGACTGCGGGAAGACTCTTAAGAGTCAGAGAAAAAAAAATCAACTTTAAACATCGAAAAAAAAAATATATTTTTATTTTATTTTGTTTTATTTTTTTGCCCCTGGGCCATGCAAAATATCACTCCTCTACCTCCCCTCCTTCCCCACTTTCCTCCCCTCCTTCAGTTATCACCTATTTTCCCTGTTATTCCCTTATTCTGAGGTATATTTTCGTGCTAACATTAGCGAGTTGCAAGCAGGGCATTGTCACCACTGTTAGCAAGCGAGTGCAAGAGAGAGAGAGAGAGTGTCGATCGACAGTGTCTCTCCAGCTTTGGGGGAAATTGGCGGGAAAGGAGGTTGCCTCACCCATACATTATGTAACTCCCGCCCTGTATCGCCGATTTTGACCATCCAAACGCTGTTTTCACTTGTTTTATTGTTGTAACAGGTTAATACCTTTATAATCAACCTATAATAGGCGCATATGGATAAATGTTAATGCTATTTATGGTAAAATAAATATTTTAGTGATGGAAACAGCTCAAATACATGCACACAGGCAGAGGTGTCTAATTACCCCCATGCGCACTTCTGAGGTTAAGTACGGTGGCGCTAATAAGTCATGTCTCAGCTGTCATTATGTTTGGCTTGCTCTGTGCTGTACTAATGTCTGTCAGATGTTGAATAGGGTGGGTTAGTGTAAGAATATGTTTGTATATCTCACTCAAAAAGAAGAAATCATGTATAATAATTGTTGATACCAATTATTGATCAAAACATAACTTATGGTGCCGAGACATCACTTATTAGGTCGACTGTACAAAGAACAAATGTACTCATGGTTCTCGAAGGGGGGCCTTGAAGGTAATGTTTTAAGTTTGATGGAGGTTTAGGGAGGAAACTTGAAAAACAAATAGTAAATAGTAAATCTCCCCTGACTTAACAGGGAGAGATAGGGAGTCAACATGGCCGCCCAGAGACCTGCAAGAGTATCTCAACCCTCTGCGGTATGACACTGTTATTGAAGGTAACCTTTTAAGGGCGTATTTACACTAGCTTTCTTTGCTGTTAATTATAAGTGGCCACTCTCATCTGCTACCTTCTGTAATATATTTGTATCGTAATTCTACACAGTCTACTTGCCAATACCAGTGCAATATAATCTCAAAATATTGCCAAATTATAGGTTTCAGTACCGAAGGGAAGAAGGAAAACCTAATATTTATTAGTGGCCCCGAAATCATTGACGATGCGCCTTATAATGGTAATGGCCAATCATTGACGATGCGCCTTATAATGGTAATGGCCAATCATTGACGATGCGCCTTATAATGGTAATGGCCAATCTTTGAACTCAGGCTCGCCGTTCACACGACCCGCCTAGGAGAATTTAAAAAAAAAACATTGCCACACATCGTGAGCGAAACACTCTTAAATACAACAAAACAACTCACAGACTTGTCCTTATGATGTGGGTACCACTACTAGAAAAAAACATATATATATATATTTTGTTAAAGCATTAAACCTGATCTAGCAGGTTGCGCTTCCATGCGTCTGCTGTATTTCTGTCATCCAGCTCTTATCTGGACGCTTATGTCCTTCACTGATATATCAAGACTTTCTAACATACAGCAGATGAATGGGAAGGGGATGGCGGGAGGGCCGAAATCGTCAATGATTTCGGGGCATCTACTAAATATTAGGTTTTCCTTCTTCCATTCGGGACTCAGACCTATAATTTATTAGTGGCCCCAGATCATTGACGATGCACCTGATGTCACAAGTCTGGAGGGGGACATTCATCGATAATATCAGAACCACTAACAAATTACTAGGGTTCAAAGCAAAAACACACAAAAAGATCAATGCTTAATAGGAAAAATAGAACAGAGGCACAGGTGGCGTTTATTAAGGGTTAGCCTGTGGTGTTGTAACCTGGCGTTTGATAGAACAGTAGGAAACAACACTCATGAACTATACATTTAGCATAATATGATAAATAATCAATATTCTATCATGGAAAATACTGATAGAAATACGATATCTGATTTGATAATCCTTCGTATAATCAGGTACACTATTACAAAATAGTACAAAAATAAATACTCTTATTGCCAAAATCAAAGTACTATAATAAAAAGTGTTTCCTTACTAGACTGTCTTAAGTCCTAAGAACGGGTTATCACATGAGCCTTATCTTACATATCCAGTGTATCAGATAGGAGGCAGATTGGAGGTCTTAGCTAGAACATTCACCCCTCCCCACCCCCCATCGTTGCACAAGGAAATAGCTTAAAAACTAGACTTTCTGCCTGAGAGCTATATGTCGAGAACAGAGTTAGTCGACATGAATGAATCTTCTAGTGAATAAAGAATGTAAATAAAGGCTAGAATAAGATATATACCCACTAACGAAAGACGATAATGGTGGCAGCGATAAACATTAATTACGAGCGGAAACTCGTTTCATAGTAGCACCAGACGATAATGGTGGCAGCGATAAACATTAATTACGAGCGGAAACTCGTTTCATAGTAGCACCAGACGATAATGGTGGCAGCGATAAACATTAATTACGAGCGGAAACTCGTTTCATAGTAGCACCAGACGATAATGGTGGCAGCGATAAACATTAATTACGAGCGGAAACTCGTTTCATAGTAGCACCAGACGATAATGGTGGCAGCGATAAACATTAATTACGAGCGGAAACTCGTTTCATAGTAGCACCAGACGATAATGGTGGCAGCGATAAACATTAATTACGAGCGGAAACTCGTTTCATAGTAGCACCAGACGATAATGGTGGCAGCGATAAACGATAATGGTGGCAGCGATAAACACGATATTCATTCCCCCTGTACGTTAATGGTAACAGCGATAAACACGATATTCATTCCCCCTGTATGATAAAGATCTATCTATCTATCTATATGCTCAGGCCCAATCCCCATTTTGGGGGTAGCCGACTCAAGACAGAGCAAGAACAGGGAAAACACAAAAACAACATAAAACAAAAAATAAACACAGATAAAAAACACAAACTCTCACACATCCAGGTCACCCAGGAGATAAAGATAATAGCAATAAAGCGGAAACACGGACATAGTGATACTTGCAACAGTCGACGATGGAAACTATATTTTGTTTTATTCGCCCTGTCGACGATAGTGACAATGGTAAACACACGTGAATCTTAAACTACTTTTCTTTTTGCCGACTCGCCAATGGTAGCGAGCGGTTAACCACGGTGATTTTTTAGTTGCCCTGTCGTAACTAGCGCAGGCGGTGTGCGTATTATAGGTTTGACTCCTGTAAGGAGATAAAGAAAACCTAATATTTAGTAGTGGCCCCATAATCATTGACGAACATGCCTATTACATAAGGCATCCTCTTCAAACACTAATCCGCCGTAGTTTGAATCTACCGCGCAGAGCATTTAAAAACTGAGGAGCCTTCATCATGAGCGCACGCGACTTCACTCATGGCTTCAGTCATTATGAATTGGGTTCTCACTACGAAAAAACTTCGTAAAAAATAAAAACAAAAAGAAAATAAGAATAACTATCTACTAAGCTTTCCATCATATCGTGGATGTACTTGTGTGGATCTTTGACCAGACGCTGATTCAGGCGTCATTCTTCCTTCACTGACATATCAAGTAAACCAAAATCCTCAATACATCAACGAATGGGAAGGGGATGGTCAGGAGGGCCCCAGTCGTCAATGATTACGGGGCCACTACTAAATATTAGGTTTTCTTTATCTCCTTACAGGAGTCAAACCTATAATTTATTAGTGGCCCCTCCATCATTGACGAACATGCCTGATTTCTAAGACTGGAGGGGGACATTCGTAATCATATCATAACTCTAGAAAAGCAGATAATAAAAACAACCACATAGTATTCTTACTTTTGAAAATATATTTAATAAGGCGTAGGCCGGATATATACAAGAAAGGGGTTCAGGCAGGTGCGTGCTTCAAAGAAGCCTGCCTGTCAAAAAATGGGTAACTCTGAAGATTCTGTGAACAGATCTGTAGTTACAAAGGCACCCCACTCAACGAGTGGTGACAAAAATAACAAGTTATCAGTTTATATGTGCACATAATAAACCCCAAAATAATCGTGGAGATAAATTGCAAAAGATCTTCACTGTTTTAATATTAAATTGCTTTCGCAGCTAAAACTACTATAACAACCCCGTTGTTTTGTACTAACATTGTACTAGCACAATTTCTCGCTGAGAAATTTTCATATCACATTAACCATAAATTGTATCACAGCTCTCACACTCCGGCGGGGTCTAGGGTGTCCTGTGTCAACTGACTGCACCCCCCCCCCCCCCCTTTCCCTTGAAAGTAAACAAAAGTGACTGCAGGGCCACCTAGACCCTCTGCCTTAAAGCTATACATGGTAAGGAAGGTTTATCTAGAGCAACTGACAAGTATCTAGACAAAAACGTATGATTAGACGCCCACAACTGAATGGACGCAATATCTTCTACTGAAAAAAATTTCAGGAAACGTAAAGAGGCTGCCCATTTGCGTAAATCGTGGGCCCGACCCACAACGCCGGGATTACTCTCTTTAATGACTTCGACCAGAAGAGAGGCTAATCGCCGTTTCAGTAAGCGTTTACCCGTACTTGCTACCCATAAAGCACCTTGGGGGTTTAGAGGAGCTACTCTCAAATATTTGGTTAGAGCTTGCACTGGACATAGATTATGATGCACCTTTCCCCTTTTTAACGCCGGCACCGTGAACTCAGAAAACACGTGTGCACTGTGCTCATTCTTGGCTACAAATCCCGGGGAAGGTGCAATGTAAATACATTCATTAAGTCTACCAAACCTAAGGCAATTAGGTGTGTTGCTCATCGCCGCCAGCTCAGACACTCTGTTCCCGGTGGCCAAAGCCAAAAGGAAAACAGCCTTTTTTAAGAGTAATGCAAAATCTGCAGTATTTTGGTACAGACGAGAGTGAAGTAAAGATAAAGCTTTGTCCAGAGACCAAGTAGGCATGAGCTGACGGGGAGGTGGGCGGAGTTTAAAACAAGCTCTCATAAAACCTGTTTCCTCCGCCACCGGTATGGAGAGACCTGTAAGGTCTAAAAACGGCACTCTAATCGCAGTTAAGTTATTTTTTAACGTTACCACAGATAAATGTTTCTGCTCAAACAGATAATTTAAATAATTGAAAACTAAAGCTACTGATGGCACAGTCTGTTCTGTTCTGATGATCCAAGAAGTAAAGGCTTGCCAATGTGAGTGATATTGTCGTTTCGTAGACTGAGTATATTGATTTAATAATTTATTGGTCACATCTCTACCGTATGGTGCTAGCCACTTGGCCTCCTGAATGTCCATAATGCAAAAGTCAGCGAGGTCGCTAGGTTGCCAATCGTGTCTAAGTGGAAATACCCGACCGGGAGCGACACCGGGTGCGGGCACCACGTTTTCAATTGCTGGTACCACAACTGCGCCGGCCATAGGGGCGCGATTAGTGAGACTAAGCCTCGATAATCTCGTAGTTTGTTCACTACGTGGCACATTAGTGACGCATCTGGCGGCGGAAACAGATAGATGGAGCTCCATCTGTTCCAGTCTGTCACTAGGGCGTCTGGCCCCCCTGCCGGCGTTTTCGTCCGGCGGGTGAGGTATAGAGGGAGTTTGTGAGTCTCCTCGGATGCAAACAGATCCACTTGTGGATGGGAGAGCTCTGCAATCTTTAGGTTGAAAATGGGTTGCTTGAGCTCCCATTCTACTGTCGTGCTCTGTCTCCGGGACAGAGCGTCTGCCCAGACGTTCGCTACGCCTGGGAGATAAGATGCGTGAAGATAAATGTCTAGTCTGTTGGCTAGAGTAAAAATCTCTTCCGACACGTTTAGCAACCTCCTTGACCTCGTTGATCCCTGTTTCTGAATACAGTGAACTGCGTTCAGATTGTCCATTCTGCAGGCCACCGACTTGCCCCGTAACGCAGGGCCGTGAGCCTGAAGGAAATACAAGGGGACTAGTAATTCTTTGACATTGATGTGAGAGATTTCTAAGTGGGACCAAAGCCCCTGACCCTGGTGCCCCTGATTTGACTGAAATCCCCACCCTATTGTGCCTGACGCATCCGTGTCTACCCATACCGTTGGTGGAGGAGAGGTCCATGACATTATTGAGTGCAACGTTTCCCTCTTTGCCCAGACCGCTAGTAAGGTGTGGATTAATTTCGGGATGGGCCATAATTTTCCCGCCGGTAAGAGTGGGAAATATTTGTTGCCTTCCAATATTAAACGTTTTACTTTCAACCGGCCCAACATGACAGTTAGTTGAATCCAGTTGAGAGAGCCGACCAGAGACTCCCAGACCCTCCGCGTCGTAGTCAGACTGTGAAGAAACATGAACAGTTTCCTGCGAAACCTGTTGCGATTGTCCACACTCTGACTCAGAGTGAGAGCGGCCGTGTCCCAGACCAGCCCTATCCACTGAATTACTCGTGAGGGAACAAGGTTTGACTTTACCAGATTTACCTTGAACCCTAGAGTTTTGACATGATTTAAAATGATGTTGACATGTTTGATGCATAATTGTTGTGTCTCTGCCACCACCAGCCAGTCGTCTAGGTACCACAACACTCTGATTCCTTGTTTTAACAACGGCATCAGGGCTTGCCGGACTAATTTCGTGAATAATCGAGGTGCTAGGTTCAAACCGAATGGCATCCTTTGAAAAACAAAATTTTGGTGCCTGATCCGTAAGGCCAAAAAACCTTTGAAATCTTTTGTTGACCGATACGTTCCAATAGGCGTCTGTCAGGTCTAGTGAACACATCCAACCTCCCGGCGGAAGTGTTAGCCTGATTTGGTGTACTGTTAACATTCGGAAAGACTCGTTGTGAATGTGAAGGTTCAGATAAGACAGGTCTACGACCGGTCTCATCTGAACACTGTCCCTTTTGGGAACCAAAAATAGTTTGGACGTGAATACAGGGTAATTTGGGGGGACCGGGATGATGACATTCTTGGCAATCATTTCCTGGACCAGTGACTCCACCTCTAAAGAAACAAAATTCGCCGTTGTCGGCTGACGTAAGCGAGGTCGCCAGAGCCACTGCCAAGTGATGCCTTTGCGTGCCACCATCCGTGCCCAAGTGTTTAACGGCCATGCTTGGTGACACGTTCGGAACGACCCAGTTAGCAGACAAGGGTTCGCCGGCTGTACTACCCTCGGGTCCGCCGGCCTTAAGGTTGGCACCGGGAGTGAGAGAGACTTTAGTTTTTTGATGGTGGGGTTGGTGGTGCTGGACGCTTCGCCGGCTGGCTGGTGTTGGCCGAAGACTGGCCCTGACCTGGCTTATTATGGCCGCGTCCTCTCTGACCTGAAAACCTACTCTGTCTATGCCTGTACTGACCTTGGGAGGAGTGGGAGGACTTAGGCGGAAGAAAGGGCTTAGATCCCCCCGGCTGAGCTTTAGCGGTTGGCCTGGGTTTGGGGAAGTTAAAGGCAGGTTTCTTAGAAGGGGTGGGACTGTGTTTAAAGGCCTGCGCCATATTAAACACCGTTCGCCACACTTCAGGGGACATTAAAGAGGGAGTAAGCACTGGTGACATGACCACCTGATTCGCAATGCGATCAGGCAGTTTGCGAAC
Source organism: Paralithodes platypus (assembly GCA_032716605.1). Lineage (NCBI taxonomy): Eukaryota > Metazoa > Arthropoda > Malacostraca > Decapoda > Lithodidae > Paralithodes > Paralithodes platypus. The sequence continues at coordinate 23,475,650 of CM064540.1, forward strand.
TAAAGACATTCTGAGATCTTGTCTTGCTCGTACCGCCTCAAGCAAGGCGGTGCGTATGTCACCCAGAGATTGGATTGACGACTGGAGAAGCAGTCGCCGGGATAATTCAACCGATCTTCTGGCATCCGCGTCTGCGATTGCCTGAGTGGACCGAAGTAAAGACTTAGCTACCTGTTGAGACACTATGTATTGAGAGAACAGGCGAAAAGCTTTCCCCCTTAGCCTAAATTCTCGGTCTAGGTGAGTTGGGGTAGGGGTAGTGAAAGGGTCTTTTAGCTCACAAAGATTAATTTTAGGGGCAGCTAGGAAAGAAAACAAAGCTGACGGGACTCCGCCGGCAGAACATACCGGCATGGAGAACCACGAATGAGTATCTTGAGGGATCTGGTGGGAAGATTTGGAAGTAAATGTGGTTGCAAAGTTTTGAGCCTCTGTCTCCCAATCTACCCAAGGTCCTGGACCCAAATGCCCCACCTTCAAGACTGGATTAGCTGCTTCGTCTGTGACGGTTTGTAAATAAAGTTCAGGAGTGAGAGCTGACAGAGTCTTAATGTCATTAAACCCATCCAGCTTAGACCAGTCTGAAAACAATTTTGAAGCTGAGGCAGGGGGTAAAGCTGGCTTAGTAGCATACACAAAATAGTCTTGGTGATAATAACTAGGTATAGCCTTTATATTAACGTCTAGTACATTTCCCAAAATATCCAAGGCCCTTAATTTCTTTGATTTATTGCCCTGGATGACCCACTCACGCGGTACTGGGAGTTCCCCTGACAAGGTAGGTTGGGCGAGCTCTGGTTTAGTGGGGGTCAAAAGGACCCATGACTCGTCTGGTCCATAAAGCAAGGGCATAGCTACCTTTCTGAGAGGCGCCTTGTCTAGAGGGGGTGGATTGACATCCGTTATAACCCTTACATTCGAAGTGGTCAATGCCGCCGTAGCAGGCCTAGTAACCACTGATGGTGACAGAGTGGGGGGGTTAGGGATCTTAGATAAAGCAATAGAAGTCATCAGAGGCCGTACCGTAGAACTTGTCGTGGGAGCCCCCAAGTCCACTGTGGGAGTTTCCTGTTGTTGGCCAAAATATTTAGATAAAGCATGACTAAATAGCCCATCAATTGCCTGCGCAGTGACAAATTGAGTTGATGATGAACTTACTGGTGAATCATTAATATCCTGCGCGGCGTCTAAGCCTGAACCTGACTCTTGCCCTTCCATCTCCGAAATTATTGAAACCTCGTCTTTCTTCTCCTGATCCTCCTGAGAAGATCCCGCCGAAGCTGGGGTACCTTGCTGCCAAGATAAGTCAGGAATAGAGGATGGGATCGCCGCGTCCCTGTGGACGTCAGCTACTGTGTGACTAGTTTGAGTCGGAAGTGGGTGGTCAGACCCTGGCCGAGAAAATCGCCAAACACAGAGGCCCTGGCCTACACTCTCTTGGGAGTCTGAAACACTCTCAATCACTGATCCCCCTGAACTCTCCAATTCCAGGGTTAAAATATTAATGGGTAAATCCTCTTTAGGGACAGGCACCGTACTGGACCCTTGAGACTTAACACAAACTCTGTCTGGGATAGAGGTACGATGAGAAGCACTAGAAGCTGGCGAATGTAGGGAGGTCTTTCGTTTATGGGAATCCTTTTTGGAAGATTTATGGCTACGGTGTGACCGTGAACTACTCTTTGATTTGGAGGATTCATCGCCGTGACCACTGGTGGAACTTTCCGTCCTACTCTTCTTACTCGATGGTGAAGAGGCAAGACTAGATGACTGGCGTCTGAGAGGTGACCTAGACCGAGATCTCGCCCGAGACGAGGAGGCGGACGCCGGGGGTGTAGGCTCTCGTGGACGTTTCGGAGTAGCAGCAGAAGACACAGAACCCTGACCAGTCTCCGCCGGCTTATGACTAGTGACTCGAGAGGAACGTTTAGGGGGAGGGTGTTCAAAAAGCAGTCTATCCCAAAGAGGGACGTTGTCACATTGAAGTGACTTATGAGCTACAATCGTAGTGTATGCTGACATCTGTTGCCTAACTTCTCTTAACGCGACCGCTGCGGTCTTATCATTGTCGCATAGGACCTTGACAGCTAATTGGGAGCAAAAGGAACAATTACGCATAACCCACAGACCCCTTGAACGGTCTAGACATTTAACACACTTTATGCAAAGAGTATGCGCAAAAATAGGGATACCGGCACAGGTAGGGGTAGTGCATAAAGCAAAGACTGGGGCCAAGGTAGCCATGACAGAGACTGGTGGGGAAAACTACTGCCGGGTCTGTATTGGTCCGCCGGAGCCCAGCTCTGGAAAAAAAGAAAATTTCCAGGAATTAATGCTCATAAGGTTAACCCAACATGTTCGCACACAAGTGTTAATAACCCACCGGGTAACGAGATGTAATAACACAACGATCACAGCTCGCTATGCGGCGGGGCTCAGAATATCTAAACATATCTTTTTAAGAAAGTGAAGAATACCCTCTGACATAATATAACGGTCCAGCATGGCGTTTATAGTCTTTCTGGTGGTGACTGTCTCAAGATTCAATTTTGGAACAAAAACCAACCCCCCATAAAGACGACGGCCCTTGAAATATTTTAGTAGAATAACACAGGGCAGGCTGATACGAGATCTGATTTCTAACGAATTGTCACAAAAAGATCGCCGTAAGTATGAAGGCGGCGATACCTAAACGTATCACTTAATTAAGTGGTTAAATCGAAATTGAATTGTAAATTCCTTATTTCCTCCACCCAGGAGCACCCGCCGGGTGTGAAAACGATGTTAACCCTAATTGAACCTTCAATCGCCGTAAGTGTAAAGGCGGCGATACATAAAGTATCACTTAAAATGGATCGGTTAACTAACTGAATGACTTAGTTGTTCATCCCCCCCTACCAAGGTACACCCGCCGGGTGAGATGTCAAAACGTTAACCCCATAAGTTCCTGTCCCCACTTCTTTGTAAAAGATCGCCGGGGAGGAAAGCCCTTAACAACAGCTAGGTTTTTCCTGTGGTTTGTAAAACCGGGTAGAAAAACTTCATAACATATGTTCGCATGAACAATGTTTTTAGATGGGTACAGCCATTCCACTGGGAATCAAAGGGAGCCTGAAAACAGGCACCAACACAGAGACGCAGTCCTGGAGAGCCACAGACACCTCATCGCCGGGGACACAAGCCTGTGTTGAAACCACGTGTGGCCCAACACGGCTCTCGGCCGGGTTTTTTTCATGGTGAAACCGAGAAAAAACCCGCCGGAAGGAAACCCACCCCGTTCAGACACCATCTGAACGTACAACGGACACGAAGGAAAGCCACGCACGACTAGCCTAAGTCCACACAATAATCCGTGGAATTAGCCAATACACAACTAAACCAGGAAACAAACATAGTCCGAGGAATTAGCCAATACACAACTAAAACCCGGATACACATGACACAGTAGGGCATATTTATAAAAATAAACAATAACACTTGTACATGTGGCAAAGCTACGAGCGGCTGGCTAGGCCTAAGTAGACGGCATAAGAAATGTTGAAATATACACAAAAACACTGGAAATATAACAACAGGAACCACCGCCAACACACCACTGTAGCAAATACTTCCGGCAAAGGGAAGACTGACTCGGGATCCAGAAAAAATAAATACGCTGGGAACGTCAGTAAGCAAAGCTTACCTCATCAGAAAGATAAAAGGCAGCAATAATTAACGCGTAATGAAAGCCGCCTGCATCACAAGCTAACTCAACTGTGAAACGATCACAAGTCCACAACAGGACCACGAGGGTACATCCGAAATAGATGCCCCAAACACACGACCCAAAATACAATGCACTGCGGGCAACCAGCCCAGGACACTCCTGCTACGCATATCCTAACCTTACTCGATACATCCCGGAGTAAACAAACGAGAAAAAACTCACTAGGGACGCAGCAAATGCGGAACCAGCGGAGCGTGGGGAGACACATCCGGGCAGGCTGAGTGCAGAGCAGAGAAGGAAGAATGACGCCTGAATCAGCATCTGGTCAAAGATCCACACAAGTACATCCACGATATGATGGAAAGCTTATTAGATAGTTATTCTTATTTTCTTTTTCTTTTTATTTTTTACGAAGTTTTTTCGTAGTGAGAACCCAATTCATAATGACTGAAGCCATGAGTGAGGTCACGTGCGCTCATGATGAAGGCTCCTCAGTTTTTAAATGCTCTGCGCGGTAGATTCAAACTACGGCGGATTAGTGTTTGAAGAGGATGCCTTATGTAATAGGCATGTTCGTCAATGATGGAGGGGCCACTAATAAATAACTGTTTATTGTCTTGCATATCGACGTAACACCAGCGGATTTTTGTTTATATTACCAAACATACCAAGTGAATTATTTTATATTACTAAAAACTATGATGGGTGACACTTTGGAAAACAGATTTTTGGGGAAATTAAGATCTTTTGTGAAATGATTGATGTCTGACTTTGCAAGTGTTTCAGTATCTGATTCTTCTCTTAATATAGTGGTGATAATATAATAATTAGTGGTGATAATACTGATACCGAGGGAAGTTTGTTCACTTCGGATTTAACTTCTAATGGTGATACTAGTGACGGTGAAGACGAAGCCATGACGGAACATGTTATTGCTCAATTAGCAGAGACCATAACTGCTGGTCTCTCGCTAGCTAATAAAAATAATTTTGCCAAACTCACGAACGTTTCATATTTTTGTGGCGGTCCCGTGAGCCATTCTGATAAGCCAGAGGTTAAGTGTAATCCTTCTGCAAGAAACTGGATAAAAGATCTAGATTCCAAAACACCTGTCCCATTAGAATGGAGTATTCAGGGTAAGCTGGAAGTTGCAAGACTTTACAGCTTAGGTCCTGCTAAAACTATCGTTCAAACACTCCTTGATGATTTAGGCACTGTTCCTGAAGGTAAAACGGAATGGGATGTGTTCAGGGATAAATTTTGTACTTTCTTTCCCCCTGACCGTACCTTAGATAGAGTCATGGGTGACCTGATGAAGGCAACGAAAACTGCCAACGAAACGTATCTAACTTTCTTTTCTCGTTTGAATAAGTTTGCAGCAGAGTTAAAGAAATTAAATTCTGATGCACGGACGGTAAACTCATTAGTGGTGGCGAGTTTCCTCAATAACGCCCCCCCTGCTTTCGTCATTCATATTAAGGAATCAGATAGGGAGGATTCACAGAAGATCTGGAGTAAGTTTTTAAGGTTTCAGGAGCGAGATCCGAAATTATCAGCAGCAGAGAAAGAAGGAACTGGTCTGGGAGTTAAACGTTCGGTGTTAACCATAGGTAGTGCCGAGAGTGGTCTACACACTGACGTCCGTAAGCCAAACCAACACAGACAGTATAACACACCCAGTAATGGTAAGCAGGCTGTTAAAATACTTTGTAACAGGTGTGGGAAGATTGGGCATAAAGCGAATATTTGCCGCATGCCTACGCACAAAATAGCTGGTTTTAGTAGAGGTCTGAGGAAAGGTCCTGATATCAAATGTTCCCGTTGCAAAGGCGTGGCCCATTTTGCAAAAAACTGTTCTACACCATGGGAGGCTATTGGTCAAAGGCATGGAGGAATAACTAGTGCTAGACCTTATAAGCAGTATACAAGACAATCCTATGCTACATCCGTGGGGTATCAATCTGACCCCCTGGAATTGCCGTATCGCCCGCAGGTTATGAATAACCCGCACTATGGTGGTTACAGTCAGGCACCCCCTCAGTCACAGCACTATGCCCCCTACCAACCCCCACCACACTTGTCGCGCGGTCCTAGGAATGTGCCGGCGCGCTTGGAGTCAGGTTATGTAAACACTCCTTCGCATGCACATCTTTCGGGAGAAATGGAGAAAAAAAAAGCCCGATGTAGCTCTGCATGTCCTTAGCTCATCTCCGGACGTAGTTTCTAAAGTAATTGCAATTCAAACTAACGTAAATGACGAGGAGATGGTAGCTATGATTGATACAGGAGCGACTACTAGTTTAATTTCGGAAGCAAAATTGAAGGAAATATCACATTCAACTGATTTGGTAATGGGTACAGCATAGCCTTTGTATGATGTAAATGGACAGCCCCTTTCTGCAATAGGGTCTGTTAACTTGAGGGTATCTATTGGAGGTTTGGTCATATTTCAGGAATTTACGGTAGTAAAGAACATGTCTATTTCTACAACCATCCTCCTAGGTACTGATTTTCTCTGTAGTAATAACATTTCCTTAAATACAAACCCTCTATCTTTTCATATTAATGGAGTTCAGGCTAACATTTCTAATTTGGACGAGGAAGCCATACAGTCAGTACACACTCAACCAGGTAGCCATACAGTCAGTACACACTCAACCAGGAAGCCATACAGTCAGTACACACTCAACCAGGTAGCCATACAGTCAGTACACACTCAACCAGGAAGCCATACAGTCAGTACACACTCAACCAGGTAGCCATACAGTCAGTACACACTCAACCAGGAAGCCATACAGTCAGTACACACTCAACCAGGTAGCCATACAGTCAGTACACACTCAACCAGGAAGCCATACAGTCAGTACACACTCAACCAGGAAGCCATACAGTCAGTACACACTCAACCAGGTAGCCATACAGTCAGTACACACTCAACCAGGAAGCCATACAGTCAGTACACACTCAACCAGGTAGCCATACAGTCAGTACACACTCAACCAGGTAGCCATACAGTCAGTACACACTCAACCAGGTAGCCATACAGTCAGTACACACTCAACCAGGTAGCCATACAGTCAGTACACACTCAACCAGGAAGCCATACAGTCAGTACACACTCAACCAGGTAGCCATACAGTCAGTACACACTCAACCAGGTAGCCATACAGTCAGTACACACTCAACCAGGTAGCCATACAGTCAGTACACACTCAACCAGGAAGCCATACAGTCAGTACACACTCAACCAGGAAGCCATACAGTCAGTACACACTCAACCAGGAAGCCATACAGTCAGTACACACTCAACCAGGAAGCCATACAGTCAGTACACACTCAACCAGGTAGCCATACAGTCAGTACACACTCAACCAGGAAGCCATACAGTCAGTACACACTCAACCAGGTAGCCATACAGTCAGTACACACTCAACCAGGAAGCCATACAGTCAGTACACACTCAACCAGGTAGCCATACAGTCAGTACACACTCAACCAGGAAGCCATACAGTCAGTACACACTCAACCAGGTAGCCATACAGTCAGTACACACTCAACCAGGTAGCCATACAGTCAGTACACACTCAACCAGGTAGCCATACAGTCAGTACACACTCAACCAGGTAGCCATACAGTCAGTACACACTCAACCAGGTAGCCATACAGTCAGTACACACTCAACCAGGAAGCCATACAGTCAGTACACACTCAACCAGGTAGCCATACAGTCAGTACACACTCAACCAGGTAGCCATACAGTCAGTACACACTCAACCAGGTAGCCATACAGTCAGTACACACTCAACCAGGTAGCCATACAGTCAGTACACACTCAACCAGGTAGCCATACAGTCAGTACACACTCAACCAGGAAGCCATACAGTCAGTACACACTCAACCAGGTAGCCATACAGTCAGTACACACTCAACCAGGTAGCCATACAGTCAGTACACACTCAACCAGGTAGCCATACAGTCAGTACACACTCAACCAGGTAGCCATACAGTCAGTACACACTCAACCAGGAAGCCATACAGTCAGTACACACTCAACCAGGAAGCCATACAGTCAGTACACACTCAACCAGGAAGCCATACAGTCAGTACACACTCAACCAGGAAGCCATACAGTCAGTACACACTCAACCAGGTAGCCATACAGTCAGTACACACTCAACCAGGTAGCCATACAGTCAGTACACACTCAACCAGGTAGCCATACAGTCAGTACACACTCAACCAGGTAGCCATACAGTCAGTACACACTCAACCAGGAAGCCATACAGTCAGTACACACTCAACCAGGAAGCCATACAGTCAGTACACACTCAACCAGGAATCCATACAGTCAGTACACACTTAACCAGGTAGCCATACAGTCAGTACACACTCAACCAGGTAGCCATACAGTCAGTACACACTCAACCAGGTAGCCATACAGTCAGTACACACTCAACCAGGAAGCCATACAGTCAGTACACACTCAACCAGGAAGCCATACAGTCAGTACACACTCAACCAGGAATCCATACAGTCAGTACACACTTAACCAGGTAGCCATACAGTCAGTACACACTCAACCAGGTAGCCATACAGTACACACTCAACCAGGTAGCCATACAGTCAGTACACACTCAACCAGGTAGCCATACAGTCAGTACACACTCAACCAGGAAGCCATACAGTCAGTACACACTCAACCAGGAAGCCATACAGTCAGTACACACTCAACCAGGTAGCCATACAGTCAGTACACACTCAACCAGGTAGCCATACAGCCAGTACACACTCAACCAGTAGCCATACAGTCAGTACACTCAACCAGGAAGCCATACAGTCAGTACACACTCAACCAGGTAGCCATACAGTCAGTACACACTCAACCAGGTAGCCATACAGTCAGTACACACTCAACCAGGAAGCCATACAGTCAGTACACACTCAACCAGGTAGCCATACAGTCAGTACACACTCAACCAGGTAGCCATACAGTCAGTACACACTCAACCAGGTAGCCATACAGTCAGTACACACTCAACCAGGTACAGTCAGTACACTCAACCATACAGTCAGTACACACTCAACCAGGTAGGACAAATAAACTGGTTAAAGTTAATGTAAGGGAGGTGACAAAACACCAAATTCCCTTGACGGAGGAAAGTAAGCAAAAAATTGCCTTTTCAACCCCAGATGGTCACTATGAATATAATGTGATGCCTTTTGGATTAAAGGATGCACCCTCTAGTTTTCAAAGTATCATAAATCAGGTGCTGGTGGGTTTAGTGGGAAATAAGGCACACGTATATCTAGATGACATAGTTGTACCTGGGAGGACCTGGGAACAACATATAGACAACCTGACCACTGTCCTAGAGAGACTACGAGAGTCCTCTCTCAAGCTAAGGCTGGATAAATGTAGTTTTTCGCTGAGCGAGTACATTATCTAGGTCATGTCGTAGGTACCGACGGAATCAAACCACAACCTGCAAAAATTCAGGCTATAAAGCAGCTAACTCCTCCGCAAACCATGAATGAACTACAGAGTTTCCTAGGAATGTGTAACTAATATAGGAAATTCATCCGACAATATTCCGAGACAGCCGCACCTCTTACGAAATTAACAGGAGGCAGGATAAATAAGAGGAAAGATAAAACAGTCATTAAATTCACGGAAAGAGAAAATGAAGCTTCCAATGAGCTCAAACATATTATATTATCAGACGAACTGGTATTAGCATATCCAGATTTCACAAAGCCTTTTGTTCTCACCACAGACGCGTCAGATATAGCAATAGGTGGAGTACTTCAGCAGGAAGATCAACATAATAGGCTTAGACCTTTAACCTATTTCAGCCGTAAATTAACCCCTGCTGAACAGCGATATTCTACAGTTGAGAAAGAAGCATTAACTATTGTCTATGGATTGAAATACAATCATAGTTTAATACTAGGATATCAGATAATAGTCAATACGGATCATAGACCTTTAATTTGGCTTCTCACTACATCTAGTCCTAGTGGTAGAGTGGCACGATGGCAACTTCTAGTAATTGAATATGATATACAGCCAAAATATTTACCTGGCAAGGATAATGTTGTAGCGGATGCACTAAGTCGCTTAAGAGTCGATACAGAAATAGAAGATAGAGTACTAGCAATTACAGGTATGAGAGTTCGTGTTAGTCAACGCACCATGCCCACAATCGCGGCTATACAAAATGCAACCCATTTAAACACGAGTCATACACCTAGCCAATGGACTAAGGTACATGACAATAATACACCAAGCGATGAGACATTGGTAGACGACCACAGAATTGAGTGGAATTTAATTGATATTGCACGTGAACAGAAGCTTCACCCTATATATGGCAAAGTTATTTCCCTACTACAAAGTAAACCACTGGCCAGTGTAACTACAAAGGAACGTAAATATTTAGAGTCAAATCTCAAGGCCAAACTTGAAGATCTAATTCTTCAAGACGAGACAAATCTCTTCTATATTCGTCAGTTTAACGGGAACGAGAAAGGCAGCTCACATAATCGAGTTATTTGTCCAGATACACATATTTTAGCGGCCCTGTAACCCATGATCATCCAATGGCAGGACATGGTGGGGTTAGAACAACGATGCATCGGCTTAAATCATTTTATTATTGGCCCAGTATGCGCAAGAGTGTCACAGCATACGTAAGAGCATGTCGAAACTGTATCCTTTATAAGGCCCCAGTGGACGCACACGGTCCCTATAAAAGATACCCAATACCCGATGCCCCATTTGAGAGAGTTCATATTGACTTAATTGGGCCCCTGCCTGACTCACATGCCGATTCACCAGATGAATCACATATTTCTACAGGATATAAGTATATCATGACTGTCATAGACGTCTTTATACGTTATCTTATGGCAGTCCCTTTACGTAACAAAACTGCTCAATCCACTGCTAAAGCATTTGTGGAAAATGTCGTACTAAAACATGGTACCCCTGTGTGGATTGTATCAGATCAAGGAAAATAATTCACAAGTAGGTTTGATCAAGTTGCAACGCTCTTATATATGAAACATACCTGTACCACGGCTTACAGACCAAGCGCAAATGGCGTAGTTGAACGAGTAAATCAAACTGTTGTGAGGATTCTGAGGACACTCGTAGATGATAATTCAGGAATATGGCCTTCAATGTTGCCATATGCAGTTTTTGCTTATAATTCTGGATATAATCGAGTGATCAAGGACTCACCATTTTTCTTATTGTATCATCGTGATCCACAGATGCCATATCAAACGATCTTGTCAAATCAAACTTTCAGTTACAACCTCGAGGACTACAAAAATGAAGTAGCAATCAAAATGAACAGGACGTATGAAAGATGTAAGAAGTACCTAGAAGAGGGTCAAGAGGAAAACGAGAGAAACCAAAAGAGAAATAAAGTAAAAGCGATAAAGGAGGGAGACCGAGTGTATGTAAAAGTAGTTCCACGAAAAAATGAAAGACAAAAACTTCAACCAAAATACAACGGTCCGTATAGATTGGTAGAGAAAGCAAGTGAAGTAGTAATTAAATTACGGCGCATTAATCAGGGAACAATGAGGGTATTTATTTGGCATTTCGGTGTGCTGTGGTAATGCACTGATACTAGGTACAGCACAAATTCCATCCCAATAATATCTTCCCATTGACATATTGGGATTCGAACCCGGGTCCATTGGATTACCAGTCCAGGTGCAAGACCACTCCGCCACACCTCCCCTTATATAATTATATACTAATATATTTACTAATAACATAAAATGATGTACACGACGAAGTTGCACTTAGGTAAATACCTGGTAAGGTATGAAGGAGTTCTGAACTGGTTAACAGATTTCTATAAGGAATACAGAACGAATTAGCGTTGTGTTATGCCCTGTTTTTCTACAGGTTTAACTTGGGTAATGTGAGTTCTAATTGACTGGGTATATAAGGCCGCATGCACAATACAAGATATGAGGAATAGAGAACACAAAGAAACACATGGTAGCAAGTTACACGATCACGTTTATTGATATACCACTGCAGAATACTTGTGTAAGACAATATAATAGAATCGAACAACACTAGCATAAGTGGATCTGGATGGAGCCTAGTCTCCCACTTCCAACGTTCAGGTATTAATCATCTGATCACTGGCTTCGATTTAACAGGTTTATATACCGAAGACCATCAATGTTACTTATAGAATCATATTCACTGTTAGATTTCTTACTGGTAGCTCTGGTGCACAAGTAGTAATTCACAGACTAGATTAGACACGCGTATTTTAGAGCACGGGAATTCTAGTAACCTCAGGGGGTACTGATCTAAGTTTTCTATTCTTGTCTCAGAAATACATAGAACGCAAATCAGTGGGCGAACCTTCAGATATCACTAGGGTTTCCTTCTAGGTAATAATATCTGGGCATATGGTTGATTACGAGAGTTAGTATCGCCTGTTAAATAATGAACACTGATACGCTTAGCACTTCCTAATTGAATGGTTATATGAATTATACTGGGGCAAAGAGATAGCCAATTCGTAGAAATATTAATTAGTGAATCTCTAAACAGCACAGTAATATGTAGTACTGCTAAAGGGAATCTTGGGTAGCATCTGATGGGTCTGGTCCTGGTTATCTTGCGTCCATGATGTTGGGGGCTAACGACTGGTTCCGCGGCCGTCCAGGGGGCCCATATGTGTGAAGTTCTTAAATACGTGGGCAGGTCCTTCTATCCAAATCTGCCACGGAGTCTGCCGGCTCTGGGATCTCACTCCGGAACAACACAAGGGCAGAGCTAGAAGTTAACTGCAGGGTAGTGACCCCCGGTTGGTGTCTAGCTTTCAACTGATTTGACTGGGGGCGGGAGTTAGATTTATAGGCTCGGTTCTGGACCCTGTAGACAGTAGGGATCTCGAGTCTTATGGACTTAATTGAGCTCTCAATAGATATGGGGACTAGGTAAGATGGTATTTACTGTTGTGGCACAGGGCTATAGGAAGCCTTTATATTTTCATATAACTGAGCCTTAGTAAGAGGTACTATTTTGGCTATACTGGAAGTATTTAGGGGAGGGAGACTGGATCTACTTTGCGAGGAGGATGGGGACAGCTGTGATAGGAGCGTCTCTCTTAGATTGTGCAATCTTCATTCTATGGTATAGCTGAGGTGCTAATTTAGTGACCAGAGCATGCAAGAAAGGTAAATGGTTTATTGTGAGTAAATAGAGGTTAGTAAAGGTGTTAGTCATGCATGGTTAGTTCATTGATAGGAAGAATTCCTGTGCTACCTGGCAATGACTCGAAAGTCAAAACAGGGGTCAGGTATACCTCCGCGGGGGTGGGGGTCTCCCTCCTCGGGTGGGCAAAAAGGGGGAGCTGGGCGCCCTCTCTCTGTGATAGTCGTCCGGCGGCTGTGGCTAGGGGCTTGCCATATCACCAGTGTTTGTAATAACCCTCTGTGTATGAGACAGATGTGGGTGTCCTTAATACCAAAACCGAAGGTGCCTTAGCTAGCTGGTTTTACTCGGCTGGTTGTTAATTGTAGGGTTTGCTGGATGTGGTGGAGACTGGGTTGCTAACTCTGCCACATTTATCTGGAAGTATGGCAATAGAAGTTAGTTACTGGCGGGGCGGCTAGCCTCGCACCGACGACCATTGGGTGCAGGGTTGTGAATGGGTTGTAAGAGAATAGATGGCATGCAAGGGGCTAGTAAAGTTCTAATGTTGTTCTGGCCTACTAAGTGAAGGTAGGCTGGATAGGAGTATATATATAAAAGGTTGGAGAGCGTTAGCAACGGACAATTCAAGGATCTTCAAGAGGTATGAGAGAGAGGCTAGGTCGGACAAGAGTCGAGAAGCGCGGGTGTCTTAATGAGAGGGGGGGGAGAGTTCAAGGGCTACAGGGAAATTTTGCCCCTAAGGTCAGAACATTTCCGCCTCAAGGCCTAGCAGAATAAGTTCGTAGATTGGGGCAATTCAGAACGAAAACCTGGTTGGTTTAAAAAGTGGGGAGCTGCTTCCGCCGGGTACAGGCTGAGCCGAATACGAACTCACCTCTTCCTATCTTGAGCATCTCAGTAAACTGTGTAGCTATGAAAATTCAGGCGCTGCTGTCCGCCGGGAATTGTGGGACGTATGACTCTATAGACGTTGGTCGCCGGAATCAAGTTCTTATTAGATGGGATGAGGTCAGTGTTGGCCACTTAGGTAAGAAGTTATTACTCAAGTAACATCTGGTATGATACACAAGACTAAAGTAGCATCTGGAATGATACTTAACATAAGGGGAACTGAGATAGTCTAGTGTTAGTTCAACTTTTTGTTTTCTCACTAGCGTTGGTTTTTAAGTTTTAGCTTTCCAGCCTAGCATGTCCCTATGAGCATTGAATCTTGAATTTTTCAACTGTTACGATCCAGGTTCTCAAAGACACAGGGCTCTTCAACATTGGACTAGATAATGGCAAAAAGCAACAACGGTAACACTAGATCCAACCCCTGCCTTAAACACTGGAAAACAAAACACCATTACCGCCCTGAGTCGTGCCTGGACAACGAGGTATCCTATGACTCGGTAACTGGTGCACACACACTAGGCTGACGCTCAATGAAACAGCCTATTCTCAAACAGTAAAAGATTACTCGATTATGTTACACAAAGAAAAGATAGTTAACGTGATTAATTAACGTTACGGTAGATACTCAAATAACTGGCACTCCTGTATTAAAGAAAGTGCAATGCTAGTCCTGCATCATCAACTGGAAACTTCTGAAATAAGTCTGATGCTGGGAAGATGTTCGTAAAGAATCTTGAACAATTATAATGCAGAATACGGGTCACAATAAATGCTAGGACATATAGTAATAATAGGCAGGCGAATAATAAAGACTGCGCAAAGGTAGTAATGCTCGACAACTAAAGAAATGCTTTGTGACACAACACAACAGCCTACTCGGGTTGTGCAACTCAACAACAACCTCGGCTCAAAAGTGCAGTGAATAATAATGCTGCATACATATAATAATGGGGCTTATCTCTAACCAGTGTCTGCTCAGTTAATAAAGTCTAGCTGGGGTATCAAGGCAGGGCAACAATGGGCGAGCATGCAGCTCGTAGCCTAACGTTGTCCAAGGGTGGTATAATGAAGATTACGTTATATGACGGGGATGCTCTCTTGATAAATCTAGGTCTCTAGTACCTAGCTCTATCCTGGCGATCCCTCAGAAGTCAACACAAAGAGGCAGCACTATGTTGTGAGGGATAGGCTATGGCCCTCTCACACCACAGCGCTGTGCTCGCAAAGTAAACCAACCCGAAGACAACTTAGGCTCCCACAGTACCTGTCGATGTCGTGCAGAGCTTAGCTAACACTGCACACATCGGAGACAACGACACAGTAACCTTACCCCTAGTCTAGCTTTAGATAACCAAGAAGAATCACTCAACACCTTGCAAGGGAAACATATACCGGTCTACAACCTTTCCGAGAGAGGACACATACGGAAAAGTCCGTCTCTCTAAACCTCAATAAAGCATAATACCTCCTTAACCTAATACATGGAAATATCTGAGAGCTTCGCGTACAATACGACTGGTCGACGGTGAACGTCTATGCTGAAACCAGAAGGGATGTTGAGTTTAATAAAGATTAGTGAATGAGAAAGGAGAAGTCGAGAGAGAGAAATAGTATGCAAAGTAGCGAGTATGGGGGACAGAATTGCAAAGGATGTAGGCGATACGCGTGTCAGGCAAGCTCTGAGCTGGTAAAAAACACGAGGCAGCGACGGGAAGGGACTAGTTGACCACCCGGCCGCCAACGCCGTCAGCACCCAAGCGAGCCGCGTCATAGCTAACCACGCTGCTGGGTGTACTCCTTTACACTCTCTCGCTCGCCTCCCACACAAGCAACATTTATATTATAGCGAATATAAAATATAAGGCGCGGCCACAGACCAAAACAAAGACCACTTCTAGAGTGTCTGCGGCAACACGACACAAATTAAATAAAGCAGATCATTCTAGGACAACTGTAGCCTATCCCCCCATCCTGGCGAACGCTAGCGAGCTGCAATGCCCCACGCAACCATTCTGCTAACGCCGGGAGGCGTCACATAACCCTCAGGTGCGGTAGCCAAGTTACCACCCGGGACGCCTAGGAGGATTTGCAACCCCCCGGCGGGAGGGAGCGATGGATCCAAGTGGGCATACATTTTGTTCCGCCCTTGGCTGTGCAAACCTTACTGTGTTAGGACATAAACTGTGTGTGAAATGTGTAACCTGTTTAGGCAGTGTAATGGATCACGTCCGGGTGACTAATAGGTTACTGTAACACTTGCCCCTTACCTAGGAAATAAATCTATATGTTGATAGTGTCGTTACTTTAGATCAAAAATAGACAAATATCCCTTGTGAAATTAAGACAACAAAAGTCCCAGAACATGCTATACATTTATATCTATACTGACTCGATGCAGTAATATATATTGAAAAGAAAATTGCAGTTCCCAGCTTGCGGGATATTAGAGTACACGGATTTATTGCAATGATAGATATATATTGATAATAATTATATTCTTAGAGTTAGCAAGAATCAAAGAAACAAACATTCCTACTAAAATTGGTTTTATTGAATAGCGACACTGAAATTGCATTAATCAAGGAGACAATTTCATTCACACACTCAGCCACTCAATCTAACCCACTTATCTAATCCACTTACCTAAATACAATTACCCAGTATTATAACTACCCCTAAGATTACCCCAAATCATTATACTGATTTCTGCTAGTCATACGAAATCTCACATCAACCAACCCTTTAGTCTAATGTGACACTGATAACGTCTAGCCCAGCAAATGACCGCATGATCGAATAGGCACGAGATTTTCCCACACTTACAGTACCCGTCAATCACACTCATCACTCTCTCTCTCTCCACTCTCACCTCCTCACCTCACACACGTGACTCGCTAGACTAATGAGAGTTGTCTAATTAAAGAGTCTCAAAAAGGCAGTATGACAAGCCCTTCAAGCCGACAATCCTCTAGCGGTAGCCATCACCCTCTGTGGGGTCAAGATGCTACGGCGTCACTCTCCAACACACACGTGACTCGCTAGACTAATGAGAGTTGTCTAATTAAAGAGTCTCAAAAAGGCAGTACGACAAGCCCTTCAAGCCGACAATCCTCTAGCGGTAGCCATCACCCTCTGTGGGGTTGAGATGCTACGGCGTCACTCACCCACACACGCCACACACACGTGACTCGCTAGACTAATGAGAGTTGTCTAATTAAAGAGTCTCAAAAAGGCAGTACGACAAGCCCTTCAAGCCGACAATCCTCTAGCGGTAGCCATCACCCTCTGTGGGGTTGAGATGCTACGGCGTCACTCACCAACACACGCCACACACACGTGACTCGCTAGGCTAATGAGAGTTGTCTAATTAAAGAGTCTCAAAAAGGCAGTACGACAAGCCCTTCAAGCCGACAATCCTCTAGCGGTAGCCATCACCCTCTGTGGGGTTGAGATGCTACGGCGTCACTCACCCACACCCGCACACACACGTGCACACCCAACACTCACCCCTGGCCACGTGCATAGCTAAACAGTGAGATATCGCCGCAGGGGAACTACGTCGCCCTGGGCATCCCTATAGCCTTTAGCAAGCCCTCTGTGGGGTCATGCTTACACCTGCCATTCCCGGCCATAGCATGAGCTAATTCGGTCGGCGTCACAACCTTGGCCATGTGTACGGTCTGGCACAGTCTTGGTGACTGCACACAAACACACCACCACACATCACGCACACCACCGCACATCCCGCCGAATTCAGACATACGTTGACACTTGTCTAACTGAATTGGACTCACCTGATTATGGTAGGATTTAGGGCACGAGGTACCCTCGCAGACCCGCCGACCCATTCATCGCGTGCACAACAAAAAGTGACTGATTTCGTTGGAGTCGGACAGGTGAGAAGGACTATCCTGGGCATCCCTGCCCCTTTTATATCCTCGGTCCCCCTCCCCCAAATTCATTTTGAATTTGGATCCCATAGGAAGCCTGGACACTACCTTGACCCCGCCTGCGAGCGAGAACGCACACACACACACACACACGCGAGGCGCCTAGCGGTAAACACTACACAAGCCTAGAAGAAAAACGCACACACGCACACATGTACGCCGACGGTCAGCCTACCCCGCGCACCTCTCACCTCACTCTTCCTTTCTTTCACTACAGCTGTTCCCACCTCCTCAATTTTTCCCGCACTCGAGAAATATACCTAACTCCTATATGTATATAATCACAGTCACGGTCGGACCCGTGACATTCCCCCCTACTAACATTGATTTTGCTCTGCTAAAATCACTCAGGTGTCATTCAGGGTGTCTTCCATACTGTAGTGTGAGTCTAACCTGTCGCTGGTGCATTAAATGATCACCCTTGAGTGGAAAAAACCCTCTGCATTTACGTTAAAATTTCTACTGAAAGGGGAAAACTCCTGAGGTTTCATTCACGGCCAGCGACATAATCCTGGTGGTAATTAACCCACTTATTTTTACAGTGAAAGCTAGTGGCTTTGCCCACTCATTTACAATGAACACACAATTAAGCTCAGCTAATGTTATGTAAAAAGAGATGTTGTGAGACACGGTTTAAAATGGGTATGTGAGAGTAGTTGAACAGTGTAAACAAAAAATTGGCTTAACTCTAGGGACAGCTGGGTATAAAAAAGATTCTTTGACTTGATGGGGGATCCTTGGAAGTAGCTTCTTGAGGGCCAGGATTCCTGCTGTGGGTTCTCCAATCTCTGGACGCACGCCTGGCTGACTCAGTACCTGTAATTAAAATTTTGGAAGCGGCAGAATAAAAGCGAACAAACAACATTTCATCCCCTCCCCTCCCGTATTCCATATCACGCTACTTATTGTTGACCCCCCCCCCCCCCCTATCATCAGTCTCTCCATTATTTAACCCGACTTACGCCCCAGACCTCATTCAACGATGGCCTTCCCAAGTTTTCACCTGATGCTGGCTAGCAATATGCCTAGTTGCTATTCACGGCCGCACCCAGACTCTCCCTGAGCCTAAGCCGCGCCGGCCTACCCTCTCCTCACTACCCCTACACTTTTCCCAAGTTTAAGCAGGATCGAGCCTCCTCTGATGCTCTCTCTGTCTCCTCTAACTTTTCCTATGGTCTTCCCTTTCTATCCCAACCCTTGCTGCTACACACTCCCTCACTTATTTAGTATTCACCCATCCAATGCTCGTCCCTCCCTCTCCCTCTCATCCTTGACAAGGAACAACAGATTTTAAAAGATGAATAGAACAATCAAAGAAAAAAAATCTCGCCTGACACACAACTGACCCATATAAAGCTGTCTAAGATTTATGATACCGGAATAAGAGAAATAACAACGACTCGACCGGATTACAAACACTTCCCTCTATCCTTAAACGATCGATCACAGCACTTGCGTATGATGAACGAAATTAAAGGAAACTATTCACATGGCATAAAATCACAGCGACAATCACGAAAAAAAAAAATCAACAGAGATCAATTATAGACAAGCAAACTCAAATTATCGGACACAATTACTTCACAAGCGAATTGTAGAACTAAATATTATGAAACAATGTGGGGCGCGCGAGCGATGGGAAAAGGAATTCACTTGTTTACACAAGGAGGTTCACCGACGCTCCCAGGATGTGACTTGACCACGAGGGGAAAGAAAAAAAAGAAAAGAAAATCTCCCGCGCGTGGGGCTACTTTTGTATGAACACATTTATACAACAATTCCTTCATTATCCGGTACATCTACATCAGAAACTAGGTCCTGTCACGGTCGCCAGTTGTAATGGATCACGTCCGGGTGACTAATAGGTTACTGTAACACTTGCCCCTTACCTAGGAAATAAATCTATATGTTGATAGTGTCGTTACTTTAGATCAAAAATAGACAAATATCCCTTGTGAAATTAAGACAACAAAAGTCCCAGAACATGCTATACATTTATATCTATACTGACTCGATGCAGTAATATATATTGAAAAGAAAATTGCAGTTCCCAGCTTGCGGGATATTAGAGTACACGGATTTATTGCAATGATAGATATATATTGATAATAATTATATTCTTAGAGTTAGCAAGAATCAAAGAAACAAACATTCCTACTAAAATTGGTTTTATTGAATAGCGACACTGAAATTGCATTAATCAAGGAGACAATTTCATTCACACACTCAGCCACTCAATCTAACCCACTTATCTAATCCACTTACCTAAATACAATTACCCAGTATTATAACTACCCCTAAGATTACCCCAAATCATTATACTGATTTCTGCTTGTCATACGAAATCTCACATCAACCAACCCTTTAGTCTAATGTGACACTGATAACGTCTAGCCCAGCAAATGACCGCATGATCGAATAGGCACGAGATTTTCCCACACTCACAGTACCCATCAATCACACTCATCACTCTCTCTCTCTCTCCACTCTCACCTCCTCACCTCACACACGTGACTCGCTAGACTAATGAGAGTTGTCTAATTAAAGAGTCTCAAAAAGGCAGTATGACAAGCCCTTCAAGCCGACAATCCTCTAGCGGTAGCCATCACCCTCTGTGGGGTCAAGATGCTACGGCGTCACTCTCCAACACACACGTGATTCGCTAGACTAATGAGAGTTGTCTAATTAAAGTCTCAAAAAGGCAGTACGACAAGCCCTTCAAGCCGACAATCCTCTAGCGGTAGCCATCACCCTCTGTGGGGTTGAGATGCTACGGCGTCACTCACCCACACACGCCACACACACGTGACTCGCTAGACTAATGAGAGTTGTCTAATTAAAGAGTCTCAAAAAGGCAGTACGACAAGCCCTTCAAGCCGACAATCCTCTAGCGGTAGCCATCACCCTCTGTGGGGTTGAGATGCTACGGCGTCACTCACCAACACACGCCACACACGTGACTCGCTAGGCTAATGAGAGTTGTCTAATTAAAGAGTCTCAAAAAGGCAGTACGACAAGCCCTTCAAGCCGACAATCCTCTTGCGGTAGCCATCACCCTCTGTGGGGTTGAGATGCTACGGCGTCACTCACCCACACCCGCACACACACACGTGCACACCCAACACTCACCCCTGGCCACGTGCATAGCTAAACAGTGAGATATCGCCGCAGGGGAACTACGTCGCCCTGGGCATCCCTATAGCCTTTAGCAAGCCCTCTGTGGGGTCATGCTTACACCTGCCATTCCCGGCCATAGCATGAGCTAATTCGGTCGGCATCACAACCTTGGCCATGTGTACGGTCTGGCACAGTCTTGGTGACTGCACACAAACACACCACCACACATCACGCACACCACCGCACATCCCGCCGAATTCAGACATACGTTGACACTTGTCTAACTGAATTGGACTCACCTGATTATGGTAGGATTTAGGGCACGAGGTACCTTGACCCCGCCTGCGAGCGTGAACGCACACACACACACACACGCGAGGCGCCTAGCGGTAAACACTACACAAGCCTAGAAGAAAAACGCACACACGCACACATGTACGCCGACGGTCAGCCTACCCCACGCACCTCTCACCTCTCACTCTTCCTTTCTTTCACTACAGCTGTTCCCACCTCCTCAATTTTTCACGCGCTCGAGAAATATACCTAACTCCTATATGTATATAATCACAGTCACGGTCGGACCCGTGACAGGCAGGTCAAGAGGTCGGTGGTTATCTAAATCTTGCCCACAGTGTTCAGTTCTTCGCAATGGCTCTCTCACCCACTCGGACAGTAAATGTAAGACAATTTTACTACATAATTATTAGATCCACTTTCGTACTGTATTGCAAGAATGTCGCCCATAAATCTCTTCAGTTGGATGATCCTTTACTAGACGATTTGTTGAAAACAGTGCCTACTTCTTATGTAACCAGTAGTTTTCCTGTGAAAAAGACAGTTCCGAAATCCTCCGATAACTCTAGCGGTCGTCATGCTCCCTCCTGGCACCATAAAAGACCCAGGACCTCTGACGGGCCTGCGCCAGGGTCGCCTGCTCCGACCTCCCGGCACGCTCGGTCACGTTCCCCGTTGGCTAAGCCCAGGTCTTCATCACCTCTAATTCTACAAGAGGCGAAAAAGCACCGTCCCGACTTTACTTCTTCCCTGGCATCGGGCGATGGAAGGTCGAAGGACTCGAAGAAACCCACTAAGCGGTCATCTACGAAAAAGTCAGCTAAGTCTCAGACCTTCGCCAAGCCGGAACACAAATCTTCTTCGTCTCGCCGGGATTCTTCGCAAGACTCTGATGCGAGTGTCATAGGCCCTACACCTCAATTTACGATCCTCTGTCTGTCGGGTAGCACAGCCAGCGCCTCGCGTTCATCCGGTACTCGGGGTAGATCGAAACAGCAGTGGTCCCTCTAGCAGACAAGATGATGTTATCTCCTATTCTTCAGGGCAGTTTGAAGACTCTGCCGCCGAACCTGTGGAAACCTCCTCTATCCCGAATCTCGACCTGGGCAAGGACGTGCTGCCCGGCGCTCCTGTAGCACACACAAGAACACGTGACACTGCTGTCTGGGCTGGCGAGTAT
Organism: Paralithodes platypus; assembly: GCA_032716605.1. Taxonomy (NCBI): domain Eukaryota; kingdom Metazoa; phylum Arthropoda; class Malacostraca; order Decapoda; family Lithodidae; genus Paralithodes; species Paralithodes platypus. The sequence goes on from CM064540.1 coordinate 23,497,990, forward strand.
CGGTCGGAGGCTTCCCCAGCCCCCCCAGCCCGGCCACCGGGTGTCACCCCTCTGCAACAATATCTCGCAGACGTTGCGGAAATTCCGTCTGGCCAGCGGAAATCTCCTTCACCCTCAGGAACGCAGGGCTCGGAAGTCTCTCGCCCTGCGTCCGCATTTGACCAGGAAGGTGGAATAGTGGTGACCAATGAACAATTCCAGGAGTGGCTCAATTTTGTGCAAACAGTGAAGGAAGAACGAAAGGTGAAAGTGTCTACACCTGCGACCCCGGCGGTGCGACCTCTTGGGCAAGTGCTAGTTCAACTCCAGATTAATGTTAAGCCTCCCCCCGTTACTGTTACTCCGGTGGATCCTACGCCTAGTTCCGCTTCTTTGTTGCCTTCAAAATTAAACCTTTTGGCGGACTTAATTCCACCTCCTCTTGATAGATCGGTACCTTCTAAGAGGGGCCCTATGCCCCTCTTATATGGTCCTGATACTTCCTGGACCTTGGATGAAGCCTACTCGTCCCGAGGTTGCGCAGCCGACGGTAGCAGGTGAAATACCTGTACCGGAACATTGATTTATTGAGATGAGTGAGGCTAAGAAATTAATGGCCAAGAATCAAACCGGTGATGTGTTAGATGTCATTATCAAAGCTATCCCGAGTCTTTATAGTCCTGAGTATTTTGTCTACTCTCAGTCCCCGGCTCTCCCTACGGCCTCCTTTGTTAAAAAATGTTCTGACTGGAACAAGTCTGATGGGTTAAATGACGTGAAACATTTGCAGGGCATGACCCCAGAACTTAATCCTATTCCTCAGAGGGACGATTCAGGTCTCCCGGTCATTCACATTGACGGTGAGGAGTCTGGGCCGTGGGCTGTGTGGGGACAAGAGGCCCAGCTGTTTGCCAGCACCATTACTAATAAGAGCAATCATCAGCTCCCGCCGGAAGATAATCATTGGTTTTCCATGCCAGTAGGTTAGGCGGCAGGAGTACCACAAAATATGCTTGACTTTTTGGGTGCCCCTAAACTTTCGTTATGCCAACTAGTAGATCCTTTCAGTGCTCGTACTCAGTTACAGATTGACAAAGATTTTAAGATGAGGCAGAAAGACTGAAGGCTTGTATCCCAGTATCTACTCAGCCGTCAGATTGCGGCTTCTCTAGCCAGGACGACTGAGTCGGTTACTGATTCAAGTACTCCCAAGGCACTATCTCTCACCAGGCGCCTTCTACTCCAGAACTCAATTCAGTCCCTTGGGGACATCCGCACTGCTATCTTTGAAGCGGTGAGGGTGCGTCAAGATCTCAGAGTGTATCTGGTTAAGAAGCTGCCTGTAGAGATAGGTAGAAGGTTAATTTTATCTGATGTTTTCACTAAAACCCTTGCCTCCACAGATGCCTGGCGCACAGTTAATGTTTTACTGGACTCTAACAGTGCCACTGCTTCCACATCGAAGAGGGGTCAACATTTAAACCTAAATTCTCTAAGAGTCCCTTTCGTGGACAGTTTCAGTCACCACAGTCATGAAATACTCAGACAACCCCCGGAACCAGTGGCACAGCTAGGGGCTGCAGTCAGTCAAGGGGTAAGGGTAGATGGTTCAGGGGACAATCCAAGAATAGGCCTAGTAGCAATGATAGCAAAGCCTCTCGTCCCTCTAACAATCAGTCAGTCACAATCCTCCCAACCAAAAAACTGAGACACCACGAAGCTCTCTCGCTCCCAGCGCCGTGAAAAGGTGAGTCGGATCCGAGAGTAGCTCTGCCGGACAACACCAGTCTCGTGACTGGCAGCTTTTGGGCTTGTTACCGGGCATGGCCCCGAGATACATGGGCTAGGACAGTGGTCCGTAAGGGTCTCTCGTGGAGATGGTCCCGGCGACCCCATTTACGTATTCCCCAAGAATTCAATCATGTTTCTTTAGAGGTGGGATCCGTCATCCAGGAGATGGCTTCAAAGCAGATCATTGTCCCAGTTTCATCAACTCAGCCCATATTCACTTCCCGAATATTCCTGGTGCCGAAAAGGGACAGCGTTCATATGAGACCGGTCATCGACTTGTCTTCTCTGAACCAATTCATTCACAATCAGTCGTTCAGGATGCGGACGGTGAATCAGATCAGGCTGACACTGCCGCCGCAAGGTTGGATGTGTTCCATAGATCTGACAGATGCCTACTGGCATGTCCCTATAAACAAACGCTTTCAAAAGTACCTGGCCCTGCGCCAAGGGAATCAGACGTTTGCGTTTCAAAGGATGCCCTTTGGTCTCAATCTAGCATCCCGTATTTTCACAAAGTTAGTCCGACAGACTTTGCTACCATTGCTCAAACAAGGGATCATGGTGTTATGGTACCTAGATGATTGGTTAATTGTAGCTCATTCTGAAATTGCTTGCCTTCAACATGTACATCAGGAAATGTCTCATGTCACTGCCCTGGGCTTCAAAGTGAACTTTGCAAAGTCCAACTTGAACCCCACAAGAGCCATCCAGTGGGTGGGTTTACTCTGAGACACCGAGTTACTCTCTCTGAGTCAGAGTGCTCGCAAGAAAATCTGTCGGTTTCTCCATTCTCTGACCACCATGAGGAGAATTTGGGAGTCTCTGGTGGGTTCACTCAACTGGATAAGATTGACGGTTCCGTTAGGATGTCTGAAGGCAAAAAGGCTTATTTTGGAGGGAAACAAGTGCTATCCGCTGTTGCCAGCGGAAAAACTATGGCGAATCACGAAATTAATCCACAACCTGCTGGCGGCTTGGGCTAAGCCAGAAGTATTACACTCCTCGTTGACATGGACAACTCCTCCTTCGACGGTCTGGATCGACACAGACACGTCAGGTACCCTGGGATGGGGGTATCAGTCAAACCTGGGCCTTCAAGGTCAGGGTCTATGGTCCAGGTCCAATCACCTTCACATAAATGCCAAAGAGTTATTAGTCCCCCTGTTTTTCTTAAAGGAGCAGGCTCAACCCTGGCGGGAAAGGCCTTAGCCTTCAGGATGGACAATCTGACTGCAGTCACATGCATTCAGAAGCAAAGGTCAGTGAGATCTCGAGTGTTACAAGGGTTGTCGGAAAAGATCTTTCGGCTGGCTGCAAAGCTAGAGATTTATCTTCACGCAACATATCTGCCCGGCGTGGCAAATGTCTGGGCAGACGCTATGTCTCGGCAACAGAGCACTCTAGTAGAATGGTCTCTCAAGCAAACCGTCTTTCAAGAGATGATTGCAGAGCCATACCTTCCACAAGTAGACTTGTTCGCATCAGAGGCGACTCACAAGTTGCCTCAGTTCCTCACACGCTGGAGCCAAACTCTGGCGGGAGGACCGGACGCATTTCTGGTAAACTGGAACAAATGGAGTTCCATTTATCTGTTTCCACCTCCAGACGCATCCTTAATGTGCAAAGTACTTCACAAACTACGGGATTATCGGGGCATGGTCTCGATGATCGCGCCCCTGTGGCCGGCCCAAGTGTGGTACAACCAATTGAAGACGTGGTGAGAGGACCCGGTGTCGCTCCCGATCTCGTACTTCCATTTAGACACAATTGGAAACCTCAAGACCTTGCTTACTTTTGCCTTGTGGATATTCAGAAGGCCAAGTGGTTAGCACCGCTTGGGGACAGTGTGACTCACAAATTGATTAATCAATATATCCCATCAACCCAAAGACAGTACCAATCACATTGGAAGGCATTCACTACCTGGATCGTAGAAACTAACCAACAGCAGTCCTCAGTGGCCTTAATATTTAAATATCTGAATTACCATTTCGAAGAGCGTTCATTGTCAGTTATCACATTAAGGAATCACCTCACGGCTATTAGGATGCCTTTTTTCAATTTAACTGACCTTTCCATACCTGAGGCGGAGGAGAAGGGGTTCATGCGTGCATGCTTCCGGCTTTGTCCCCCACCGCGCCAATTCATGCCCACCTGGTCTCTTGATTTAGCCCTCAATATGCTTCACTCTCATAGGTATTGTCACAATCCTGCTTACGAGTTAAAGTTAAAGAAGGCTGTTTTTCTTATGGCCCTGGCCATGGGTAACAGCGTATCTGAGTTGGCTGCGATGAGTTCTAAACCATCTTGCCTACGGTTCTCTAGGCGTGATATGAGTGTCCATATAGCTCCTACTCCTAATTTTGTGGCTAAAAACGAATATGCTAATCATGTGTTCTCTGAGTTTGAGGTTCCAGCCCTCAAGCACGGCGATAAACACCACCTACTTTGTCCGGTGAAAGCACTGATTACTTATAAGCAGGAATCTCGACCATCTCGGGCCGGGTCCTTCTGGGTCTCGCGGACAGGTAGACGCCTTCAGAAGCGGCAGTTGGCAGCTTTTATTGTTCAAGTTATCAGGGAAAGTAACCCGGGTGCTCTTGGGCGGGCACACGATATTAGAAAATGGGCAGCATCGCTCCGATTTTTCAAGAATTACTCCCTAGATTATATGCAAAAGACCAACTTGTGGTCTTCTAATCATACAGTTATCACGCGTTACCTGTCCGTGATTCCCATTAAACCTAATCTACTATGTATATATCGTATTAACCCTTATCTTATACTTTATTATGTAAGTCTCAGTGGTAGCTGAGGCTATAAGGGAATAACAATAGAAATATTTGTGTTTATACTCCTGTGATTATGAAGGATCTCTTACTATGTTATAGTTATAGGCTGATAACCATACTCCACACGATGTAGATACATACTCATTATTCTACAGATATTTTCACAGCAATTCTTCCGAGGAACTTGCTTCAATTGTGCCGCCTCTCCACATCTTACCCGTAGAACTAGGGCAGCTGAGAGCGCCCATGAATTTACACTTTCTCCTCCACAATGCAGGACTTCTGCTTATCAGAATTCACATATCCCCAGAGCTACTACTCTTTGGAATTCACTTCCCTCGAATTGCTTTCCACAAACTTACAATCTACAAATGTTTAAATCCAGTTGTTACAAACATTTTATGAATGGAGGATGCCTTTAGGCACATGGACCTTTTTGTTTTATCTGTGTTTTTCCTTCCTCCGTTCATTGTCTCTTAAAAAAAAAAAAAAAAAAAATATCTATCGTATCTTTAAGTATCTTTGTTTACTCTAGCTCTCGTTATAATTGCTATATTTATTGATATATAAGAATTATGATAGTTTTACTATAGTTGGAGTATCGTTATATATTTATAAGAATATATTTCGGTTATAAAAACAAAGTTATGAATTATGTTTATTTGCACTTTTTTTATAGCTTTTTATTTATACAGTATAGGCCTATAGTTTAAATATTATTACACTTCAGATAATAGTTTCACAGAGTTTCACAGAGTTGTAAATGACTGAATAATTTACTAAGACAACTTGGAGTGTTATAAAACGTATTGAATGATATCAAAATTCTTACAGATCTCACAGTTCTAAAGGATCTCTAAATGACGCAACCTTATCTCCCAGCTTGCCTGACAATACTGTAATTTGTGCGGAAAATAATTGATAAATTATGAAAATATGAGGAAAAAAGGAGGTGATTGAGGAAGAGGGAAGAGGGGGGAAAATGGAGGGGAAGAGGGGCTTGAGAAACATATGGATGAGTGGTAGGAAGTAAGTACAGAGAGTCAGCATAAATGGTACCAAGTCAGAGTGGGGAGCAGTCAAAAGTGGTGTCCCCCAGGGATCGGTATTAGGTCCCCTGTTGTTTCTTATATACATAAATGACCTAGATTTAGGTATAACTAGTAGGATAAGTAAATTCGCAGACGATACTAAATTGGGGAGATCAATTGATTCAGATAGCGATATAGAGTGCCTCCAAAGGGATCTAGATACCTTACATGAATGGTCAGTAAATTGGCAGATGAAGTTTAACATTGACAAATGTTAAATATAAACTAGCTAATTTAGAATTAGAAAATTCAGACTGCGAGAGAGATCTAGGTGTGTTTGTTAGCAATGATTTGAAGCCTAGAAAACAGTGTATAAGCGTTCTTAATAAGACAAACAGGATTCTCGGGTTAATCTCTAGGAGTGTGAGTAACAGTACTGGTGATGTTATCTTAAAACTTTACTTGTCATTAGTGAGACCCCATATGGATTATGCTATCCAATTTTGGTGTCCTTATTACAGAATGGACATAGATTCATTGGAGAGAATACAGCGTAGAATGACAAAAATTATCCATAATATTAGAAATCTTCCGTATGAAGAAAGGTTGAAGAAATTAGGTTTACATTCGTTAGAGAGACGCAGAGTTAGAGGGGATATGATAGAGGTGTTCAAGTGGGTTAGTGGGATTAACAAAGGGGACATGACAAATGTACTAAAGCTCAGTGATAGCGAAAGAACTCGTACCAATGGTTTCAAATTAGATAAATTTTGTTTCAGAAAAGATATAGGCAAATATTGGTTTGGTAACAGAGTTGTAGATGGGTGGAATGGACTACCAAGTGCTATAGTGGGATCAAAAACGGTAGGGAGCTTTAAGATAAAATTGGATAAGCATATGGACGAGAAGGGTTGGGTGTGAAGGGGGATCAGCCGGGTTGGGCCAATCAGCACTCTGCAGACCCCCGTAATCCTGCGTTAATCTCTAACCGTTTTGGTAAGATGATCCTCAGGGTATTAGAGTGTTGAGCCTATAATTGGGCTTTGTAATTGGGGTTGTGTGGGACAGGGATCTGCCTTGCTTAGGCCAATCGGCTTTCTGGAGACTCCCATTTTCTTATGTTCTTATGTTCTTAAGTAAAATACCCAGAAAATGAAATCAGCAGAGATGCCCATAAGAAGAGACGGAAAGAAAGAAAACGGGACGAGAACAAAGAGAGAGAAAACGTCAAGAAGAGGATAACTAAACCAAAAGCTTCACAGCCAACATTGACGCCTTAACAGCCAACACGGTAGCGATGCCAAGGACGCCCGAGTTGCCACAACGACGACGGAATGTTTTCCTGTTCCCCTACCGTGTTCGATCTACTAACACAAGCCATAGTAGACCACCAGATTACTAATATTAAGAAGGCTCACATACCTGCCATTATGATGTTAAATTATAGAGGTCTTTACCCACAGATTAACTCTTTTATTCACTTTTCTCCAACACACATATTTATACGTCTTCTCAGTACTAAACTATCCTACTAGTAAACAAATCACATTATCTTCCTTCGTGTCTTGATATAAACCCTTGATGTCGACCTACTAGCAACAGCTCTAGTTAGTCACCAGATTATTAGCCCTTTCAGGCTCATATGATGCAGAGGTTGCCAGATTAGCAATAAGAAATAGACTTCTCTCACTCTTATAATTACCTCTTCAAAATTAGTTTTCTGCCCACAGCTAACTCAAAGACAACTGCAGAGGTTGAAATAACTAAACTAAAGGTTTCTCAACACCGCTGATGGTAACAAAGGCTTTAAAGTATCCCTAATAGGCTCAAAATCGCGTCATATGTCGGAGAGGGTTAATATTAAGAAGGTTATGATACCTACCATTATGATGTTTAAATTATGTATGTGTTTACTGAGGTAAGAACCATATCCTACCCGGCCATAATAGGCCACCTGATTGATAATATTAGGAAGACTCATATACCTGCCATTTTGTATGCTAAAATATGTATGTATTTAATTATGCAAGAATCATTTCCTGCACACAGACAAACTCTTTTACCTATTCTTCTCCCACACACATATGCCCATACCTTATCATCACTAAGCTATTCTAATAGCATAAACAAACCACATTCCCTTCTTTCCTACTTTTATATTTCATTACTACCAGTCAAAGATGTCACCAACCAACCCTTTCCGCCTCCCGGCTAATCTCTTGACCCCAGGACTACCAACACAATCACACAGAAATACCCCCGTTCCGGGATCCTTATAACCGTGTATATTTCCATCTCGTATAGATAAAAGCTCAGAGATTATCAGTATTATCCCTAGGAAAATAACCTACGACATTCATCTACCTCTGTTCTTCATATTAAAGGTGACAGACTCTTGTCTGCAGAATAATATCCAAATACGTCTGAGGAACCCCACTTCCTCAGCCTCCTTGACCACCAAGACTACCAACACAAATTCATCTAAGTACCAACCGTCCGGGATTCATATAACTGTGTAAATTACCATCTCGTACATATATAAGAACAGAAATTATCAGTATTATCCCTAACAAGATAACTAACAATCAAATGTTGATATCAAATGTTCCCGTTGCAAAGGCGTGGCCCATTTTGCAAAAAACTGTTCTACACCATGGGAGGCTATTGGTCAAAGGCATGGAGGAATAACTAGTGCTAGACCTTATAAGCAGTATACAAGACAATCCTATGCTACATCCGTGGGGTATCAATCTGACCCCCTGGAATTGCCGTATCGCCCGCAGGTTATGAATAACCCGCACTATGGTGGTTACAGTCAGGCACCCCCTCAGTCACAGCACTATGCCCCCTACCAACCCCCACCACACTTGTCGCGCGGTCCTAGGAATGTGCCGGCGCGCTTGGAGTCAGGTTATGTAAACACTCCTTCGCATGCACATCTTTCGGGAGAAATGGGAAAAAAAAGCCCGATGTAGCTCTGCAAGTCCTTAGCTCATCTCCGGACGTAGTTTCTAAAGTAATTGCAATTCAAACTAACGTAAATGACGAGGAGATGGTAGCTATGATTGATACAGGAGCGACTACTAGTTTAATTTCGGAAGCAAAATTGAAGGAAATATCACATTCAACTGATTTGGTAATGGGTACAGCAAAGCCTTTGTATGATGTAAATGGACAGCCCCTTTCTGCAATAGGGTCTGTTAACTTGAGGGTATCTATTGGAGGTTTGGTCATATTTCAGGAATTTACGGTAGTAAAGAACATGTCTATTTCTACAACCATCCTCCTAGGTACTGATTTTCTCTGTAGTAATAACATTTCCTTAAATACAAACCCTCTATCTTTTCATATTAATGGAGTTCAGGCTAACATTTCTAATTTGGACGAGGAAGCCATACAGTCAGTACACACTCAACCAGGTAGCCATACAGTCAGTACACACTCAACCAGGAAGCCATACAGTCAGTACACACTCAACCAGGTAGCCATACAGTCAGTACACACTCAACCAGGAAGCCATACAGTCAGTACACACTCAACCAGGTAGCCATACAGTCAGTACACACTCAACCAGGAAGCCATACAGTCAGTACACACTCAACCAGGTAGCCATACAGTCAGTACACACTCAACCAGGAAGCCATACAGTCAGTACACACTCAACCAGGTAGCCATACAGTCAGTACACACTCAACCAGGAAGCCATACAGTCAGTACACACTCAACCAGGAAGCCATACAGTCAGTACACACTCAACCAGGTAGCCATACAGTCAGTACACACTCAACCAGGTAGCCATACAGTCAGTACACACTCAACCAGGTAGCCATACAGTCAGTACACACTCAACCAGGAAGCCATACAGTCAGTACACACTCAACCAGGTAGCCATACAGTCAGTACACACTCAACCAGGTAGCCATACAGTCAGTACACACTCAACCAGGTAGCCATACAGTCAGTACACACTCAACCAGGTAGCCATACAGTCAGTACACACTCAACCAGGTAGCCATACAGTCAGTACACACTCAACCAGGAAGCCATACAGTCAGTACACACTCAACCAGGAAGCCATACAGTCAGTACACACTCAACCAGGTAGCCATACAGTCAGTACACACTCAACCAGGAAGCCATACAGTCAGTACACACTCAACCAGGTAGCCATACAGTCAGTACACACTCAACCAGGAAGCCATACAGTCAGTACACACTCAACCAGGTAGCCATACAGTCAGTACACACTCAACCAGGAAGCCATACAGTCAGTACACACTCAACCAGGTAGCCATACAGTCAGTACACACTCAACCAGGAAGCCATACAGTCAGTACACACTCAACCAGGTAGCCATACAGTCAGTACACACTCAACCAGGTAGCCATACAGTCAGTACACACTCAACCAGGTAGCCATACAGTCAGTACACACTCAACCAGGAAGCCATACAGTCAGTACACACTCAACCAGGTAGCCATACAGTCAGTACACACTCAACCAGGTAGCCATACAGTCAGTACACACTCAACCAGGTAGCCATACAGTCAGTACACACTCAACCAGGTAGCCATACAGTCAGTACACACTCAACCAGGTAGCCATACAGTCAGTACACACTCAACCAGGAAGCCATACAGTCAGTACACACTCAACCAGGTAGCCATACAGTCAGTACACACTCAACCAGGTAGCCATACAGTCAGTACACACTCAACCAGGTAGCCATACAGTCAGTACACACTCAACCAGGTAGCCATACAGTCAGTACACACTCAACCAGGTAGCCATACAGTCAGTACACACTCAACCAGGAAGCCATACAGTCAGTACACACTCAACCAGGAAGCCATACAGTCAGTACACACTCAACCAGGAAGCCATACAGTCAGTACACACTCAACCAGGTAGCCATACAGTCAGTACACACTCAACCAGGTAGCCATACAGTCAGTACACACTCAACCAGGTAGCCATACAGTCAGTACACACTCAACCAGGTAGCCATACAGTCAGTACACACTCAACCAGGAAGCCATACAGTCAGTACACACTCAACCAGGTAGCCATACAGTCAGTACACACTCAACCAGGAAGCCATACAGTCAGTACACACTCAACCAGGTAGCCATACAGTCAGTACACACTCAACCAGGAAGCCATACAGTCAGTACACACTCAACCAGGTAGCCATACAGTCAGTACACACTCAACCAGGAAGCCATACAGTCAGTACACACTCAACCAGGTAGCCATACAGTCAGTACACACTCAACCAGGAAGCCATACAGTCAGTACACACTCAACCAGGTAGCCATACAGTCAGTACACACTCAACCAGGTAGCCATACAGTCAGTACACACTCAACCAGGTAGCCATACAGTCAGTACACACTCAACCAGGTAGCCATACAGTCAGTACACACTCAACCAGGTAGCCATACAGTCAGTACACACTCAACCAGGAAGCCATACAGTCAGTACACACTCAACCAGGTAGCCATACAGTCAGTACACACTCAACCAGGTAGCCATACAGTCAGTACACACTCAACCAGGTAGCCATACAGTCAGTACACACTCAACCAGGTAGCCATACAGTCAGTACACACTCAACCAGGTAGCCATACAGTCAGTACACACTCAACCAGGAAGCCATACAGTCAGTACACACTCAACCAGGTAGCCATACAGTCAGTACACACTCAACCAGGTAGCCATACAGTCAGTACACACTCAACCAGGTAGCCATACAGTCAGTACACACTCAACCAGGTAGCCATACAGTCAGTACACACTCAACCAGGAAGCCATACAGTCAGTACACACTCAACCAGGAAGCCATACAGTCAGTACACACTCAACCAGGAAGCCATACAGTCAGTACACACTCAACCAGGAAGCCATACAGTCAGTACACACTCAACCAGGTAGCCATACAGTCAGTACACACTCAACCAGGTAGCCATACAGTCAGTACACACTCAACCAGGTAGCCATACAGTCAGTACACACTCAACCAGGTAGCCATACAGTCAGTACACACTCAACCAGGAAGCCATACAGTCAGTACACACTCAACCAGGAAGCCATACAGTCAGTACACACTCAACCAGGAATCCATACAGTCAGTACACAATACAGTCAGTACACACTCAACCAGGTAGCCATACAGTCAGTACACACCACAGGAAGCCATACAGTCAGTACACACTCAACCAGGAAGCCATACAGTCAGTACACACTCAACCAGGAATCCATACAGTCAGTACACACTTAACCAGGTAGCCATACAGTCAGTACACACTCAACCAGGTAGCCATACAGTCAGTACACACTCAACCAGGTAGCCATACAGTCAGTACACACTCAACCAGGTAGCCATACAGTCAGTACACACTCAACCAGGAAGCCATACAGTCAGTACACACTCAACCAGGAAGCCATACAGTCAGTACACACTCAACCAGGTAGCCATACAGTCAGTACACACTCAACCAGGTAGCCATACAGTCAGTACACACTCAACCAGGAAGCCATACAGTCAGTACACACTCAACCAGGTAGCCATACAGTCAGTACACACTCAACCAGGTAGCCAAACAGTCAGTACACACTCAACCAGGAAGCCATACAGTCAGTACACACTCAACCAGGTAGCCATACAGTCAGTACACACTCAACCAGGTAGCCATACAGTCAGTACACACTCAACCAGGTAGCCATACAGTCAGTACACACTCAACCAGGTAGCCATACAGTCAGTACACACTCAACCAGGTAGTCATACAGTCAGTACACACTCAACCAGGTAGGACAAATAAACTGGTTAAAGTTAATGTAAGGGAGGTGACAAAACACCAAATTCCCTTGACGGAGGAAAGTAAGCAAAAAATTGCCTTTTCAACCCCAGATGGTCACTATGAATATAATGTGATGCCTTTTGGATTAAAGGATGCACCCTCTAGTTTTCAAAGTATCATAAATCAGGTGCTGGTGGGTTTAGTGGGAAATAAGGCACACGTATATCTAGATGACATAGTTGTACCTGGGAGGACCTGGGAACAACATATAGACAACCTGACCACTGTCCTAGAGAGACTACGAGAGTCCTCTCTCAAGCTAAGGCTGGATAAATGTAGTTTTTCGCTGAGCGAGTACATTATCTAGGTCATGTCGTAGGTACCGACGGAATCAAACCACAACCTGCAAAAATTCAGGCTATAAAGCAGCTAACTCCTCCGCAAACCATGAATGAACTACAGAGTTTCCTAGGAATGTGTAACTAATATAGGAAATTCATCCGACAATATTCCGAGACAGCCGCACCTCTTACGAAATTAACAGGAGGCAGGATAAATAAGAGGAAAGATAAAACAGTCATTAAATTCACGGAAAGAGAAAATGAAGCTTCCAATGAGCTCAAACATATTATATTATCAGACGAACTGGTATTAGCATATCCAGATTTCACAAAGCCTTTTGTTCTCACCACAGACGCGTCAGATATAGCAATAGGTGGAGTACTTCAGCAGGAAGATCAACATAATAGGCTTAGACCTTTAACCTATTTCAGCCGTAAATTAACCCCTGCTGAACAGCGATATTCTACAGTTGAGAAAGAAGCATTAACTATTGTCTATGGATTGAAATACAATCGTAGTTTAATACTAGGATATCAGATAATAGTCAATACGGATCATAGACCTTTAATTTGGCTTCTCACTACATCTAGTCCTAGTGGTAGAGTGGCACGATGGCAACTTCTAGTAATTGAATATGATATACAGCCAAAATATTTACCTGGCAAGGATAATGTTGTAGCGGATGCACTAAGTCGCTTAAGAGTCGATACAGAAATAGAAGATAGAGTACTAGCAATTACAGGTATGAGAGTTCGTGTTAGTCAACGCACCATGCCCACAATCGCGGCTATACAAAATGCAACCCATTTAAACACGAGTCATACACCTAGCCAATGGACTAAGGTACATGACAATAATACACCAAGCGATGAGACATTGGTAGACGACCACAGAATTGAGTGGAATTTAATTGATATTGCACGTGAACAGAAGCTTCACCCTATATATGGCAAAGTTATTTCCCTACTACAAAGTAAACCACTGGCCAGTGTAACTACAAAGGAACGTAAATATTTAGAGTCAAATCTCAAGGCCAAACTTGAAGATCTAATTCTTCAAGACGAGACAAATCTCTTCTATATTCGTCAGTTTAACGGGAACGAGAAAGGCAGCTCACATAATCGAGTTATTTGTCCAGATACACATATTTTAGCGGCCCTGTAACCCATGATCATCCAATGGCAGGACATGGTGGGGTTAGAACAACGATGCATCGGCTTAAATCATTTTATTATTGGCCCAGTATGCGCAAGAGTGTCACAGCATACGTAAGAGCATGTCGAAACTGTATCCTTTATAAGGCCCCAGTGGACGCACACGGTCCCTATAAAAGATACCCAATACCCGATGCCCCATTTGAGAGAGTTCATATTGACTTAATTGGGCCCCTGCCTGACTCACATGCCGATTCACCAGATGAATCACATATTTCTACAGGATATAAGTATATCATGACTGTCATAGACGTCTTTATACGTTATCTTATGGCAGTCCCTTTACGTAACAAAACTGCTCAATCCACTGCTAAAGCATTTGTGGAAAATGTCGTACTAAAACATGGTACCCCTGTGTGGATTGTATCAGATCAAGGAAAATAATTCACAAGTAGGTTTGATCAAGTTGCAACGCTCTTATATATGAAACATACCTGTACCACGGCTTACAGACCAAGCGCAAATGGCGTAGTTGAACGAGTAAATCAAACTGTTGTGAGGATTCTGAGGACACTCGTAGATGATAATTCAGGAATATGGCCTTCAATGTTGCCATATGCAGTTTTTGCTTATAATTCTGGATATAATCGAGTGATCAAGGACTCACCATTTTTCTTATTGTATCATCGTGATCCACAGATGCCATATCAAACGATCTTGTCAAATCAAACTTTCAGTTACAACCTCGAGGACTACAAAAATGAAGTAGCAATCAAAATGAACAGGACGTATGAAAGATGTAAGAAGTACCTAGAAGAGGGTCAAGAGGAAAACGAGAGAAACCAAAAGAGAAATAAAGTAAAAGCGATAAAGGAGGGAGACCGAGTGTATGTAAAAGTAGTTCCACGAAAAAATGAAAGACAAAAACTTCAACCAAAATACAACGGTCCGTATAGATTGGTAGAGAAAGCAAGTGAAGTAGTAATTAAATTACGGCGCATTAATCAGGGAACAATGAGGGTATTTATTTGGCATTTCGGTGTGCTGTGGTAATGCACTGATACTAGGTACAGCACAAATTCCATCCCAATAATATCTTCCCATTGACATATTGGGATTCGAACCCGGGTCCATTGGATTACCAGTCCAGGTGCAAGACCACTCCGCCACACCTCCCCTTATATAATTATATACTAATATATTTACTAATAACATAAAATGATGTACACGACGAAGTTGCACTTAGGTAAATACCTGGTAAGGTATGAAGGAGTTCTGAACTGGTTAACAGATTTCTATAAGGAATACAGAACGAATTAGCGTTGTGTTATGCCCTGTTTTTCTACAGGTTTAACTTGGGTAATGTGAGTTCTAATTGACTGGGTATATAAGGCCGCATGCACAATACAAGATATGAGGAATAGAGAACACAAAGAAACACATGGTAGCAAGTTACACGATCACGTTTATTGATATACCACTGCAGAATACTTGTGTAAGACAATATAATAGAATCGAACAACACTAGCATAAGTGGATCTGGATGGAGCCTAGTCTCCCACTTCCAACGTTCAGGTATTAATCATCTGATCACTGGCTTCGATTTAACAGGTTTATATACCGAAGACCATCAATGTTACTTATAGAATCATATTCACTGTTAGATTTCTTACTGGTAGCTCTGGTGCACAAGTAGTAATTCACAGACTAGATTAGACACGCGTATTTTAGAGCACGGGAATTCTAGTAACCTCAGGGGGTACTGATCTAAGTTTTCTATTCTTGTCTCAGAAATACATAGAACGCAAATCAGTGGGCGAACCTTCAGATATCACTAGGGTTTCCTTCTAGGTAATAATATCTGGGCATATGGTTGATTACGAGAGTTAGTATCGCCTGTTAAATAATGAACACTGATACGCTTAGCACTTCCTAATTGAATGGTTATATGAATTATACTGGGGCAAAGAGATAGCCAATTCGTAGAAATATTAATTAGTGAATCTCTAAACAGCACAGTAATATGTAGTACTGCTAAAGGGAATCTTGGGTAGCATCTGATGGGTCTGGTCCTGGTTATCTTGCGTCCATGATGTTGGGGGCTAACGACTGGTTCCGCGGCCGTCCAGGGGGCCCATATGTGTGAAGTTCTTAAATACGTGGGCAGGTCCTTCTATCCAAATCTGCCACGGAGTCTGCCGGCTCTGGGATCTCACTCCGGAACAACACAAGGGCAGAGCTAGAAGTTAACTGCAGGGTAGTGACCCCCGGTTGGTGTCTAGCTTTCAACTGATTTGACTGGGGGCGGGAGTTAGATTTATAGGCTCGGT